>VYZQ01017938.1:16315-31937 GCA_013400655.1 Mystacornis crossleyi
GTTATCTGAGAGTAGAAAAAAGGCAAACCAGGACCCTTTATTAATCAGCTTTCTGGTTTTAAAAGTAGAGAGTTGATACTTGCCAAAGCACTTGAGTTGTGGAGCCACTGGGGTCATTGGGAATAATCTCTATGTAGTGTGGCTGCATTGAAATTTTCCAGGTGGCTGTAGAAAATAGGGAGAGGTAGCTTGGAGAAGTTCGCTTTAGCTGTGCTGCACGGGTTTTGTGATTTGACACGTCACTGTGCATCACACAGTAGCAATGTCTGGCTGCATGCATGCTCTTAACCTCCTTGCAAATGTGAGATGAAGTGGAATAGCTACAACCTCCTCCATCAGTGTGTATCGTTTTGCTTTCCAGATCCTGAGAATACAAACATGGTTCATGACTCTGGCTCAATGGATGAACAGTGTCTATGAAACTGATGAAATCTTGCCTGTGCCCCAGGTTTTAGATAAGAGGTAGCTGGCGGTGAGAGTCCTTCAAGATGAGGTGTTTTGCCAGTGCTATTTGCCCTTCCTCCCATATTTAGGACAAAAGGGTAGAAATCTGTGTGCAGCCCTGGGGTAGGGGATTTTCTTTATTTGAGTACTGACTTTTATTTAACATACTAAAATGATATGAAGATGGCTTTAGGGCAGAGTGCTCTTTAGTGAAGTGGCCTCTTAAGTGCGTGAGTTAAAATATCCATGGGAGGTGAAGAGACTGCAAAATGTACAAGTATTCCCCTGGAGGGAATTCTGGGTTTGAAACTAGATAAGTATCAGGCCTGTTTGGTACAATTATTCCAAATAACAGTGTGGCCTCTGTTAAGAAAATGTTGGATTCTGGTTAACAGTTTTGCTACATTTTATTCCATGAAAAATATAGAGTACTGTTGACTGGGGTCATTTTTCAAACTCCATGTAAAGGCAAAAAAAGTCAGAAGAACTTGTTCAACTTAAACTGGCCTTCTTTAGGAGCAGGTGGAGAGCATATTCTTTGGAAGATATTTGTTCAAACGCCTCCATTTCAGGATCATTAACCTTATGCCATAGGCCACAGAAAATTCCAGAAGAAGCTGACTAAGCCTGTGAATTTTAGAACATGCTTTGATAGTGACCTTTTAAATCATTCTATGAACTGGAAATAGTAGAGTTTCACACAGCAAGGAAATGTACAGTTCACTTGAACAAGCAGATCACAGTAGGTCGTGGAAACAAAGACCACACAACCCAAGGGAGCAGTTCCACCGTGGCTCACAGTCTTTATTTGTAAATGCCGTGTGGCCTGGATGTCAAAGCACTTGACATCTCTGCTTTAAATAATTTGTCATGGTTGCTTTTAAAGTTTAGAGCACTTGTTCATGGCCTCTCTTGAAAACCCACAGTAAATATTATCATTGCAGATGAATTTGATGGTCTTTGAAGTTGTTTTGTTTCTAAAAATGGCAATAGAGCCTATGTGCAATATTTTATTTTCCAAAATTAAGATTCTTGTACACTTATGGCACAAAAAATATGTACAAAACCTTTTTTTTTTTTTTCTCCCACCTGAGATTCATTGCTCCAGAAGTACTGGGGTAGGCTGAACTTTGCTAGGACTTCCAGTGTGACTTTGCATGAAAAATTTCATTCTGCCAGGCAAACAAGATCAGGAGCCTGATTCTGCATCATTAAACCCCAAAATCATTACAGTCAGGCTTAGTGGGAGCAATATCATAGCTAAACACTAGGTGGTCCTTTGGTGGCAGGACCACTGATGCACTACTGCCCAGAGAATCAGTAGAGACAGGGTAGTGATGGGTTGCAGAAGGATGAAAGTTGGGGAAAAAAATCTCATGGATTTTTTTCCGTCTAGAGTGAACCTCAAGAATCACTGAAGAGTAAAGTAGTTTGACAGCAGAAGGGATGATTGTGGGATGAGAACTGCTGGAAGGAAAAATAAATTTATTGTTTTGGCAAATAACAGAGCATTTAACATGCAAAAGTGTTTTTTCCCTAACCCCAGAAGGAAGAAAGTTCTAGGCCTGGAAAGTTGAACAATGGGAAAAATGATTGGATAGATAACAGATGAAAATTTGATCTATAGCCTCTTTGTGACTTGTGATTACCAATATTTCCAGTCTCAGAACACTGACAAGACAGGACCTTACTTGTGAGAATGGCTTTAAAGTTACGTATTTTTCTACATGTTCTCATGCAGTTTATGCTCAACAAGCTTAAATAAGAACAGGCTTTATGTGTCACAGGAGGTTGACAACACTACATTACCTTGAGATAACTAAGTTGTGTTTTATCCTTAGTAGTTTTCTCTTACCCAACTTATTTTGCCATAAGCCCACTTGAATTTCAAATATTAACTGCAAAAAATATTATGGAGGTTGTGGTCTCATTTTCCTAAGTAAATTAAAGTAAAACGTTTGTGCTCTGAGTGTCTGGACGAAAAGTCTGTTTTTTACTTGTTTTGAACTAATCAACAAAGTTGTCTTGTTTCTTCTTGTTCTTAATTAGAGTCCTAGAATTAATTTCTTAGCTTTTAGTCCTTTTTTAGTTTTTCTTTTTATTACTGCTTTGTTGAGATTCATTAAGAGAAACAATTCTATCCTCTTCTCTTGCTTTTGAAGGTATTACTGCCTTGTTTTGTATGAAAGATGCTGTACAGAATGAAGCTGCTGTTTTGTACGATTTCTTTGCTGGAAGAATCAGTCAGTCTCAGTCTGACCCAGCTCTTCTGTCGCATGTGTTTAAAGAGTGAAAAAAGGCTATGTTCAATTTCTAAGAATTTTCATGCTAAATAGCTAAAGCAACTAGAGCTCATGCTCCATTCTAGACACTAAACTGGCCTTCTGGATGCTTCAAGAAAAACAGTACTCACATACAGATAATATTTGCATCTTCCCTTAAGGAGGATAAAGGTCCTCTTTTATCTGAGGGAAGGAAAACAGAGTTATGATATCATCTTGGAAAAACAGCTGATAGAGTTACAAGTGGGACAGATTGGCATTCTGGAAGAAATGGTGGCAATGGTCCTCGAAGGGGTACTCCTGCAGATGAGATGTACTGATGTGACTAAAGTCACAACCCTTCTTTCCTGCCGATGTTGCACTTAGTGCTCAGTGCCTGGCTCCTGCTCAGCTCACTATATGATGCTGAAAACTGCTTGTTTTGCCTGCTATGCCATTGCTATGCCTGTTACTGCTTCTGAGCACTGTTTCTGTTTTTGCTTCTTATCACTATTTTGCTGTTGCTATTCCCACTTATCTGAAGACATCTCAGCACTGCAAGATTTATTCTCCCTTGACGTACAGCTGCATCAGCTGTGGGTCACAGCACAGATCTGAGCCCTACCTGAAACCTCATGATTTTAAAACCCCAAATCAAAGTTTGACTAAAGGTATTTTGTATGAAGCTAATACCTGTCTCTGTTTACAAAGCCACTTATGTCTGAACTAATCTTGCTTGATTCCCTCTACAGTTAAAGGAGAAGTAACAACTGTAAGAGCAGGATCCATCTCATTCTGATAATGATGCCTAAAGTAGGTCAGGCAAATTTCACCAAACTCATGTTCCATATGATGGGGTTCCCAACGTGATTTTCTCAGATGTTGACATCTTTGCTGTATATATATCTAAATTTAGGTAAGAGCTGAATCAGGAGGGTATTAGAGTGAAGCAGCCTGTTATTTTTCCCACAGTGGAAGACTACTAGCAAACAGGATGAGGATCCTTGCCTAGACAGGCATTTTGTTAGACTCTGTACAGTCATTCCTGTGTTCTGGAGTAAGCCCATCTTTTGTGCCTAAACTGACTTTTATGGTATATATTTGCAAAAGTGGCAGCAGAGGTCTAAACTGAAAAATCAAAGTATGAGCTGCAACTTGCAGTCACAGTACACTTCTGGGAAGGAATAAAGTCACACAAGCCCTCTACTTCATCCCTCTTCCTGACAGTTAAGATCCTTTTTCTCTTCTGTCATTTCTTACCTTGACTTTCATTCTGCTGTGGCAGCTGCGTCACTGCTTGGTGTTATTTCCTCACCTCCAGCATAGAGCAGGATGTCCAATAGTCTCCTAAACAGAAATACAGATGTTAATACCATACTTAAAATGTAGAAATTTTAACATAATTAACTATAATGTCTATATTGTACAAGAAAAGAAAAAGAAGGAGAAAAAACACCTACAGAAACTAAGGAAATATTAATAATTTCTTTTCCTTTTAAAATCATGAATACCCCAACTGAAAAAAATCAGGCCAAACAGAGAGGTTGGTATCACATGAATTTCATGAAAGGAAGGAAATATGTACCTATCTTGAATTTACTAAACCCCTTTAAATCTTCTTATGTAGCCATGATCTATTTTATTCAAATTGGATCCTATTTTCATCTCATTTAAAATTCAACAATTCAGAAAAATCAAACATATTTTGTCTGTCAGTGAATAGGTTGGAGATAGCAAAGAGAATGAGACAGCACTTGTATGGAGATGAGGGATAGAAAACTAAGTAAAACAAGTTCGCTGAGAAAGGATTTGACACTATATATGTGGTTTCTTTCTTATAAAGCAATATTATTACTGCGACAAAGCCATGATTATAACCTGAAAGTAGTTTATCAGTCAAACAGAATGGCTGAAGCTGGGAGGCGCCACAGGAGATTTCCTAGTTCAGAACAGGGTCTGCTAGAGAAGGCTGCTCAGGGCCATGTGCAACTGAGTTTTGAATACCTCCAAGAAGGGAGTCTTTAGAGACTCTCTAGGCAATCTGTTTCAGGATCTGACCACCCTCACAGTGAATTTCTTCTTTCTTATGTTAAATGGTATTTTGTGTATTTCGATTTGTGTCCATTACCTCTTGTCCTGTCACTGATCACCACGGGGAAGAGTCCGGCTCTGCTTTCTTTACTCCCAGCATCACATTTTTACCTGTCATTTCTTAAGACCCTCCAGAGCCTTTGCCTGTCCAGGCTGTACAGATCCATCTCTCTGTCTCTCCTTGTATGATGGATGCTTCGAGCCGTTAATCACCTTCATGGCCCTTCACTACACTCACTCCAGTATGTTCATATCTCTCTTGCAGCAGGGAGCCCAGCTGTGGACACAGCATTCCAGGTGTGCCTTACCTGTGCTGAATGGAGGGCAAGGATCACCTCCCTTGACCTGCTGGCGACACCCTGCCTGATGCAGCCCGGGAGGCTGGTGGCCTTCTTTGCCTCAAGGGCACATTGCTGGTTCATGGGCAACTTGTTCTCTGCCAGGACCCACACAGCTTGCGTTGAAAAGCTGCTTTCCAGCCAGCTGGCCCCCAGTTGCAGACTCCCACAGTGCAAGTCTCCCTTTCCCAACCCGATAAGCAGAGATGCTGCTGATCCCTCCCTCAGTGCAGCTGAGGCTGAAGGTCATGAGGCTGCAGGTCTCAGAGAGGACCCAGCCACCCTGTCCCTCTTCACCCTGAGGCTGTGCGGGCTTCTGGCCTCCTCCTGCTGTGAGAGTTTCTGAGTGGTCACAGCCTCTTTCCCAGCAGCAGCAGCAGCACCCTGGTGTTCCTCAAAGGATTCCCAGGAGGTCTCCTGACAGTCTCAGGAGAAGTTCCCAGAAGAGAGACAGGATCTCAAAGCACGGCCAGAAACCATTGCCTGGACTGCGGTGTCTGCCAGCTGTCCTGTGCTGTGGGGCTCTGTGGGACTGGAGGGAAGCAGCTGCTCCTGTGCAATGTTTTTGAGGAAAAAAAAAGAGCTTCAAGGAAAACGAACCACAAACAGAAGACAAATTATTCTGCTGTGGATAATAATATAAACTTCTAAAAATACTTTTAGAGGTCTTATCAGTCCTTGAAATTTCTGAGACTCTTTGGAAATATTGATATATGAGTGTATTATTGTATTAAAGGCCTCTGAATACTTTTCTCTTTGAAAAGGAGAGATCAGATTAAGTCCCATGGTTGCAGGGACTGTCAGTTCTCATAGTTGCTGCAAGTAAATTCTTAATGGAGTGTTGTGATAAAGATGAAGTGCTTCATTCTTCCTTTATCGTGTTGATTTTTATAGTGAGATTTATAAGGGAAAGCTTTAGTGAGAAGAGTCTTTTTGATTTATTGAAATGAAATCCAGATAATACCCAATAATTCTGAAGTGAATTTTTCTAGAAGTTTCACTGTTGCAGTGGGGTGGCTGCAACCTTTCCCTGGGAGACAGCCTTGGCCCGTGGAAGAATCAAGGAGACGATATTTGATAGATGTTTTCAGATTTTATTCCCCCTGGCCGCACATGGCCGGAGCCCAGCAGGGACTCCGACAGCGACTGCCCCGTAGAACAGGTCTAGAACAACCCCCCCTGGGTCCCGTGAACACTCCCTTAAGTACAGGATTCCTGCGGGCTACATTCAAAGTGACCAATAGGGGACAGGAGTTTGGGTACACATGACCAGGGAACAGGGAGAGAGAAACCCCGTGCCCCACGCATCCACTCATGCTCATCCCCCCCACGGGGGTCACCTCTTCACCTCACCCTTTTTGTTTTAAATAAGATGGTTTCTCTCAAGGGTTTTAAAGCACATCATTTGAAACACCTGAATAGACACACAATCACAAAAACCATTTCAAAAGAATGCCATCCACCCCTTGGAGTCCCCAACGTTNAACTAAAGCTCGCAAATTGCTCTTCTAGGATTTTTTCGAGCTTAATATAAATGTCTCTTTGTGGGCCTGAAAGCCATGATTCTTCCCACAGATCTTCCATAGTCCGAGAGGAAACAGTAAAACACAAGTACTCACGAGATTTCTGAGTCTTCGCTGTTTCTCTTAGGCTGTCTTCAGGGATCCAGGGATCGTTGAATTGTCCGCACATCTCCACCATTATGTTTCAGTGGGGTGGCTGCAACCTTTCCCTGGGAGACAGCCTTGGCCCGTGGAAGAATCAAGGAGACGATATTTGATAGATGTTTTCAGATTTTATTCCCCCTGGCCGCACATGGCAGGAGCCCAGCAGGGACTCCGACAGCGACTGCCCCTTAGAACAGGTCTGGAACAACCCCCCCTGGGTCCCGTGAACACTCCCTTAAGTACAGGATTCCCGCGGGCTACATTCAAAGTGACCAATAGGGGACAGGAGTTTGGGTACACATGACCAGGGAACAGGGAGCGAGAAACCCCGTGCCCCACGCATCCACTCATGCTCATCCCCCCCACGGGGGTCACCTCTTCATTTCACCTCATGGAAAGTTTTGACATTTTATTTCAACTTCTGTCAGAAGGAAATGTTGAAGAACTAAACAGTCATGTAGAAAAGAAATTCCAGAATTTGGGCACTGTAACATTCTTTGAGATAGAGATTGTGGTATTTCTTTCCTCTTCTGCCTATTCTATTCATTTTATCTCTCTTATCAAGTTACATTTTAGTAGTAAAATCTGTACTTGGGTGAGTAGATTTCAGTGTGTGCTTTGAGCTTCACGAGGGAAAAAAACCTCTGTGTTTGCAGAGTTGCCTGCATAGCTCTTAAATTTCTGGTTGCATCTTTCATGCTTGCTGAGTTTGAGCAGCACCACTTTATATAAAGGTCCAGATTTTCCCTGCAGTCCCTGACAAAGACTGAATTGTTTTAGGGAAACAGGATGAGTGCTGTAATTGAGAAACCAGTAGTTTAAATGCTTTTATGCTCAGTGTACTTAGTGTTTTCTCCTTTCTGGAGAATAGTTAACCATAGTGAACCTATTTTCTGTTGGTCTTGACAATGAAACCAACAAAAACTTGGGGCAAACAGAACTATGTTCCAAAGACATGTGGCATTACATTCTACAAATTGATGTTAGCCAGAGAATATGAACAGAAATGATTAGTCAGGCAGAGGGCCCAGTTTGGTACTCTGTTTTTCAAAAAATAATTTTTGATCTGTTTTTGCAGTAGGTATCTCCTTTAAAAGGTTCTTTCTTGGAAATTATAACACTTTCATTTGAAGATTATAGGATTAAAACCCCCCCGAACTTACTGTGGGTAGTGTTTATTCCTGCTTTAGTGTGACAGGCCCATGCAAGTAAAATTAGATTTGAGGAATATAACAATTGTTATCTGTATCTAAATACTGGAGTGAAGGACTAGACAAATAAACACAGAACTTTCTCAGAAATGTGTTCTTCTTTTCCTAATTATTGCCTCTTGGAATTGTCACTCCAGTAAGTAGGTGTGGACAGGAAGGTTGTTCCATCTCCTTGGTTCTCCCTCTATCAAGCGTCTCGTATGACTGCTTTAAATGCAGCCGTAAAATAAACAGTCCTATGCTTGAAAAGCTGTCATTTCAAATGTATCCACCTTCCCTGCAGGAAAAAATTGGTGTGAAGGTAGGAAGGAGCTAACTTTTAGCACTGGGAATTTTCCCTCTATGTTTTCCCTAAAGAGGTTCTTTATGGGGTAATAAATAAGTTGTTCTAGAAAATCAATACTGTTACTAGGAAAAATGAAATGAGAAGAGTATCTTTTTGTTTGTAGAAAAAAATTACTTATAGCAATACAAAATAAAGCGTACCAGAGCCTTTCTCACCAAAATTCAAATACAGTGTGATTTAACACTAATTGGGAATGATTTATCCCATAGGATTAATCACATGATTCATAACAGTCTACCATGTGCTGGAATGAGGGCTTGTTTCGTCTTCTTAGCTGCATACTCAGTTATTTTCCAATTGAGATCATTGAAATGTGATCCTACCCTGAATAAAAACAAACTCTGGGTTCCTCCCCCAGTATGAGACTCTTTGTAACACAGCTTTATTTGTATGTCATGACATTCTGTTGCAGACATGCCTCTTTTCTGTGAATAACAACAACTTTTTAAGGGCACCTCTAAGAGACAACTACTGTGGGTCAAGGTCACTGGAACTATATCTCCCCAGGAGACACATTTTGAACATCTGTCACTGAGAGCCTCACAGATGTTAAGTTTATTATGCATCCCTCATTTTTGGCACTATCGTTTGTTTCTCTGTAACCACTGCAAAAAAATATTCCATTATAATTTCCAACAGTAGTCAGAAAGTTAAGCCAGAAAGTTAACCACTGGAAAAGTCATTACCAGGTCATCCTATGATTCAGTTCATGCCCAAAGCAAAATTATCACTGCATAGTTCCACCCTACACCCTTTCTATTTTGTGGCTGATTCCTAAACTTTGCCCCTCGGGTCTCTCTTCTTCCTACTCACAGCCTTGGGGTGTGCGTGAGGAGTCCTCTTGCTCTGGTTGCCCTCTCCCATGGATGCTGTGGTCCCCATCCTGGAAAATCACCTGTCTACATTTGTGAATGCAAACTGAAATCCTATTTTAATTGCTAGGAGGGCTGAAACAAAAGCCTAGGGAGCTAAATTTGCACTTATCTTTGAAAAGCAATGTTGAAATAAACGAGAATCTCACTGTATTTTAATAGAATGTGGAAACTAATGCACTTATATACCCTTTTACAAAATTAAGCACTTGGAATGCACAAAATTTCAGAGTAAAGTGTTACTAATTTGGAAATATAGGAGTTAAAACCTCTGACAAACTTTAAAATATTTCATCACCATTCAGAAGAAGACGCCAAAACCTCAAGATAACTCACAGGCATACTCCAGTGCTAAAAGACACCGAGCATCTTCTTTGCTGCTGCCAAGCCTAGCATCTTTCACTACAAGGTATGACAGTGAAATGACCTTTAAGAGACTGTGTCTGGTAAACTGAGATCAAGAGTGACATCAGTCTTGAAGCAGCTGCACAATGGATGATGCCTGATAATTTTTTCAAGTCATTTGATTCTTCCATTAAGAACCAGATTTTCAAAAGAGTTCATAGCTCAGTAGCACCATCTGCAGCTCCTGAAGCTAAGGCCAGGCTTGAAAAAACACCTCCCTATGGACACTTTTCCCCAAAGTTGTGGAAAAACTCACTAGTACTGCACCCATGTGGAAAAACTCACTAGTACTGCACCCATGTGAACTGGTGAACACCACAGGACTGACCTGGTGGAGAACTAGCTGGTATCTTAGACCTTCCCATTGCTTGCTTGTAAATATCTTATCCAGCACTGCCCTGAACCATACATAGAGAACTTTAAATTTTGCTTAATACAGTTTGACTTTTGAAGAGGTTCTAGAAGTGGAAAAGCAATTATGTAGCTCAAACCTGAAGTGCATTAATAGATTTATGTGAGGAAGTTTTCACAGTGGTTTTCCTCTGTGCCTATATTAAACCAAGGCTATTAATAGGATAGAAATGTTTTGCAAAGTCTCATGAACTTTCACATCAAACTGAGACAGAAACTTTTTTAAGTCTTGAAGAAAATCTTGTGTACTTTTCTGTGACTTGCTCTGCTTACCTCTGCTCTTCTTGTTTATTAGGAAAAACAGGAAAGGGGATGGTAAAAATGAAATTTAAGGAGCTGTTCTCATGGTGATCCTGACCTGCCTGGCAGCCAGAGACATCAGAAACTGCCTGAGTACTTAGCTTTGCTTTATAGAAGAAGGGACTAAGCACGTTCCCAATTACAACTGGTAACAACTGGTAACCACAATAATTACAACTGGTAACCACAATAATTAGTCCAACAAATGAAGCTTTTTTTTAGCTGGCAACCACTAACAATACATTTTGAGAGATGTGTTCATCGTTTGAAAGCCAGTGAATACTCTACTCAAAAGTAATGGAAGTGTAAGAGATAACTAGTTAGAAATGTCTGAAATATCAGGGGTTTGACTTATGCCGGGGATTCACTCTTTGTGACAGCAGGTATTACTTAAGGATTCAGCATGTTTAAAAACTGTGGTCATTATGTCAAGTAATGAAGAGAATTAAAACAATGTTACTCCAAAAGAAGTAAGACTTTGCGTATAGTGAAGGTTCTCAAGAAGCTTTTTTAGTCCTCAAACATTTTTCTTTGTACCAGCATGACACCAACTTATGCTTAAAACTCTGCTTGTTCTCATCACACACATACACATTAACATAAGTGAACATATGCACATGATGTGATGGAGGAACAGTTATACAGTATTGGTTTCCATTGGTTTACGCCATGAGGAATGGTTAGTGTTCTGTTTCAGACATTTCTAACTGAATATCTCTTACAGTAATTAGCCTCTTCCACCGATATATTTGATTATGCATCATAACTAAAATTAATAAATTAACTAATTCAAGACATCCGTTTTTATCATATGCTCCTGAAAACATTCTCTGTTCCCCTGTGCCTGGGGAGACTGTGGGACTCTTTATGGAGAGCCTTCTGTGCATTGTTACGTTTATATAGTAGTGTCATTCACATTCCCAAATCTGACCATTGGCGTATCCTTTCTTATCATCCACTCATCCGTTTTAAGGTGTTTCATCTATAAGTCCCACTTTGTCCAGTTTCTAATTTGATTTCTGTCTTACATTTCACTTGAAGGATTTTGCATCATCCAAGAGTTTGTTCACACATCCCTGTCTCTCTCTCATTTCATCTTCACTCTCTCATTCCCACCTTTCAGCCTGTTCAGTATGTCCCAAATACTATTACCACACAAGAGACTTTAAAACAAGAAAAAGGATAAAACCTGACACTGTCAGACTGAACAGAAATACTGCTTAAAAATCTTTAGTTTTGTTACCATGATTTCATGCCTTAGTATTTTTCTACCTTTCAGATTCTGTAGATTTGGTTTTATTTGTTATGCCTTTTTTTTTTTAATTTGAGAAGAAACTTGATAAAGCAATTTATTTGAGATATATCAGAATTACCTACCTTTCTCTATGCTTCCCTAATTTTCTATACTGATTTATGTATGTTTTAGAAGCTTGTAAAGATGAGCCCACTATTAGTGAGCAGGAGAGGTAAAGATTAAAATTTTCAGATAAGTGGTTCAAATTAAAGTCAACTTCTGTATTTCTGATTTAAATTATTATGAGGACAGAAAACAAGATCCAAAAATATTTATGATGATGCTTTGTAAAAGTGCATCCTTACTGGGAATTAAGTTATGCATGGTAAACAGGGTAAACAGACAAGTAACGTAAATACAAGAAAGACATAAAAAGCAGAGAAGCACAGTAACTAGTTATAAATAGCCTTGATTCAAAAGACTTAACTTTCTTTCTGTTTTGGAGCATACTTCACAGCAGTGTCTAATGTGCCTTGAAACATAATTGGCAGGAAATGTAGTCCAAGGTCATGTAATGGCTGTTTTCAAATATGGTATCCTAGAACCCTGCTCTCAGCTGCGCTATAAATACAATGTTGGCTGTCCCTCCAAGAGGTGATACAACCTCACAAGGAAAACTGCCTCGGTTCCAGCACTGGGTGTAGCTTTGGGTATCAGCATGACCATTCTTGTGCCCACAGAGAATTCAGGTTACCAAAGGCTTGCAGGAGAGTGCCTGTGGATCTGACTGACACTTCACAGGCACTGCTAAAATGTACAGCATCGTTTGCATCAATGATCCTGGTGGACTTCCAGATTTTTTTTCAGGATGATATGAGTGTTTGTCAGTTGCATTTGGCTTTAGCTTGCCTCTTTATAAATAGGAAATAGAAAATTAATATTGGCTTTGTTAATTAAACACACTGTCCTCTGCTTAGTACCCAAATAGCAAGTCAGCTACATACAGCAGTTCTCAGATGTTACCAGTTTTCCTGAAATAAGGCAACATGCTGCATGAGTCTTGCCTTTGTGACAATTTCCCTGTTTGTTGATATTAAAATCCACTTCCCAGGAACACAGTCTCATGCAGTCCAAAACAGCACATACTGAGCTCAAGTCATACTGATTTTGAAGGATCTTTAACACAGCAATGGCAGCCCACAAAAGGAAAGTTCCATTTTCTTGATATTTAATTACACTGAAACACAAAAGAGGCATTTACTAAACAATGCCTACAAATTACTTCCCCAGTCCCACCCCAGTTCCAAGTAAAATTCCAGTCTCTCTGAATTTCAGGTGTAAAACTTGATTACTGTAGTTCCCATCCTGCCTGGAAAGCAATGCAGTGTCTGAGTAACTTAAGAGCCCAAACCAAGAAGGAATGTCTCAGGAGAGTGTTTGTATGCTGACAGGGTGTCTGGCTGGCTCTTTGTTAAGATTTTTTGAACATCCTATCAATCACAAATGTTTTGCCTGAAAGTCCCTATTGGTATGTATGTTACTACTTATATCTTTCTTAGATTTAGAATACAACCTTGAGGATTCATTTTTGCCGTTATGAGTCTATATAAATCGTACAATTGTAGGATTATGACTAATGATATGGAGCCACTGATGCATACTGCAGCACAAATAATTTACTGGTAATAAGGTAGCTCAGGACAGCAGACAATTTTCGGAGGCTGCTAACTTTATAAACAGAAATCATTTCAATAACTAATAAAGATAATGTAATAAGGACAGACTAGTCAAATGTCTGTGTCCTAATTAAGTGTCTCATTTGCAGCCAGCTCGAGTAAACATCCTGCAGTCAGAAGAAATTCCATATTGGTGTGGTGAAGAAAATTCAGAATGCCAGACTTCTAATATTGGTTTGTTCATGCCTCTAGTTCAAAATTCAAAGAGATAAAATTAGAGCAGTTTTTAAGTATCTCAGAAATGGGTTTCCCAGATGTTCAACCACACACCCCTAGAAGGTCATTGCTTTAGGCAATGGATAAAACTCATTCTGTACTATTTGGTTCTACCAAGAGAACCAGATCATGGTGGCAGACAAGACTCATTTTCCTCAGGTTAGTGTAGTCAGGATTATGTTACCCATTCCTCCACCGCCTGGGGAAAAAAATTTCTCATAATTACTCCATCATCTTCTCCTCCTGTGCAAAAACAGTGCAAAGGTCCAAGGTGCATAAATCATACTATATTTGTCCTCCAAGTTATTTGCTGACATACAGATTGTGCAAGGTCATTAACTTGTAGTGGGGCAGCAGGAAGCATTTAGCCTGGATTAAGTTGAAATGCATTAAATTTTCAAGGGGTAGAAAGAAATACATGATGTTTCCATTCCTTGGGAAAAATACTGAAAAACTCACAAGAGAATGAAAACCTTTTGTCAATCCAGAGTCAGGTATCACTGTTTTGTCAGTCCTTCTGGTACACTTACTATTTTGATGTCATAGGCACATTCTTAGTACATAGGTCATGTGAACGTGACTTACGAAGCTCTATTTTTAGCCTGAATGAATACATATTTTATGAGAGGAAGAGTTTTTTTCACAAAAAACCTTGCAAATGATGTGAAACATAATTTTTTCCCACAGACTCTTACACAAATCTTGCAGACATTCTGACTAACAAAAGTGTTTAATCTGACTGGCTGGGACAGCTGCACGAGTTAAAATACAGCTCTAAGTTCATTGATAGATGTCTCTATTACCAGATGTTCAACTGCTTCATCCTCATATGCACTGAAAACTGTATAAATTAAAGAATAATCTGTGATTACATTATGCTCTGTACTCTACTGCACTGCAAATTGTAGTAATTGTTTCAAAAACTTCCTGAAAGTTGAGGAACTAACTGTAGCTCAAAATACTCTCCATTTGCTCTGTCAACCTTCTTTCCTCATGCAGAAAATGGTTTGGTTACGGCTGGGAAAATGGTACTTCTATTTCCTCATTGATTTTACCTGATTCTTCCTTAGAGTCAGCCAGAGGTTTCCCAGGTTGCTGGTTGACCGGTTGCATTCCCAGGTCAATGTATGTGAGTATTTTGCCTCACAAAAAGGAGAGGCAGGTCCACAGTTATGAGAATGCTTATATTAACTTCATGCAATACACCACTCTTTCTTTTCCCTTGTCCTACAAGGAAAATATAAATCCCCCCCAGACATGTCACACAGAAAATATAAATTAGGATTTATTTCAATGCCACTTTTCAGTTTTGACTGATGAAAACCCCTTGCAAAACATAAGTTGCATTGTCTGTATGTATTCGCTACTTGACTTCGCCAAAATGGTTCTTTCTTAAACCAGTGCACTGGAGTCAATTGTCTCCTCTTGTCCTCTAGTAGTTTTGTGGATTTTCAATGTATTCTAGTTTGTGAAGCACTAATTTTTTCCATGGAAGCTATGGACCCTGAATAAAAAAATTCAGACAGTAATGGCATACCCTTATTTTCCTTAGGGTGTAGTTGCACTGATATTTTTTCAAGAGGAAAAATGTCAGAGAAAACCTATACCTCTGCCATAATGCTTCTGGTTTCTATGTTGTACACCACCTCCTCAGATTTTTTTATGTAGCAGACTGTTGATTCAAACAATGATATTGTTTAAAAATAATCCTGGTAGCAGAAAAATCTTAGAATCATAGATTGGTTTGGCTTGGAAGGAACCTTAAAGATTACCTAGTTCCAGCCCTGCTGCCATGGGCAGGGACACCTTCCACTACACCAGCTTGCTCAAAATAGGCAGTTCAGACATGTATTATCCAAGACAGCATTTGCATGCAAAAAAAGAAAGGAAAGAAATTCCAGTTTATTGTGAATGCTGCTAATCATTTACCCAATGAAACTGTCAGTGTTCCAAAAAAACCTGATGGTAGCCAGCTGCTGTTGCTCTGCTAATTGCAGAGTTAATGTAGGGGTGATCAAGCCGCTTGAGATGGTGTAGAGCAGGAAAGGAGTGAAGTACGGGTCTCTCTAGCCAGCTGTTTTCAGCAATTG
>VYZQ01017951.1:3078-31389 GCA_013400655.1 Mystacornis crossleyi
ATAATATTACTGACTCAAAAATACTTAAGTCTGCTCAGTTTATAGTACAATTGCTGGAAATTATTCATCTTGCTTTCTGTCTCTTCTCCAGGTTTTTTACTACTGAAATGGATTGAGAGCAGCCCTGAGAAGGGGGACATAGGGTTGTCGGTTGATGAAAAGCTCAACACTTGACGGCAATGTGTGGTTGTGGCCCAGGAAGCCAAAAATGTCCTGGGCTGCACCAAAAGCAGTGTGGCCAGCAGGTCAGGAGAGGTGGCTCTGCACATCTACTCTGCTCTTATGACACCCTGCCTGGAGTGCTGCTTGCATTTCTGGTCCCTGACATTGGAAGACAAGGACCTGCTGGAGTGAGTCCAGGGGAGGGCCACAAAGATGCTCAGAAGGCTGGAACATCTCTCCTATGACAACAGCCTGAGAGAGCTGGGGTTGTTCAGCCTGAAGGAGAGAAGGTTCTGAGGAAACCTCTTAGCAGCCTTTAAATTCCTAAAGGGTTTTTTATAAAAAAGATGGAGTGAGACTTTTTACTAAGGCCTGTCGTGACAGGATAAGGGGTAACAGTGAAAAACTGAAACGGGGGAGACTTAGATTAGATATTAAGTAGAATTTTTTCGCAATGAGGGTGGTGAGACTCAGGAACAGGTTGCCCAGAGAAACTGTGGATGCCCCATTTCTGGAAGTGTTCAAGGCCAGGTTAGATGGAGCTTTGAGCGAACTGGTTCAGTGGAAGGTGTTCCTGCCAATGGCCGGGGGTTTGGAACTAGGTGATCCTCAAGGTCCCTTCCAACTCACACCATTTTACGCGTCTGTGATTGTGTGAAACACCAATAATCACAGTGCAGTCTGCAAGAATGAAGGCTCAGTCACATTGTACTGGTACACAGACTCCTTACTCTGTTTGGAAATTAAAATATATAACTACCAGATTCACCTTAATATGCCTTTATGTACCACAAGTACTTAATATGCGTTTATGTATCACAAGTACTTTCAAGATCTAACCTAGATCTGGAACTCAGCTGTAATATTTAAGGAAGCAGTGGGTAAGCCATTTTAAATCTTGCAATCATTAAGATCTTTCAAATCATTTCTCATTTCATTGAGAAATGAAATGCCTTTGGTCATGTTAGTAACTAAAATAATTTGGATTTCTTGTTGTTGTTTAACTTGATAGTATCAGGGAAAAGTTACATTCGGGACAATGCAAGCTGGGAAAATTCACATATATGTCCAATTTCATATCTGTGAAGGCAGCTGTAGCACGAAGCTGTCTTTAGACTAAAACACAAGTTTGGCACCCTATATTTCCTAATACTTTAAGCAACTTGATCTAAAACATCACCTGAGCGAACACTGGCTGGTTATATTTATGACAACGGCTACAAATATGTAAAGAAAATAAAAAACATTGATGAGCAAACTTCCCTATTTTTCTAAGACTATTCAAAAATACATAAATGTGGAGACAGTGAAAAGGATATATCCTTAAGTGATATCTTTAGCACATATATTCAATAAAGTGACTATGCATTCAGTGGACCTGCTCTAAATCTTGTCCTGCAGTGATCTATACAAATATACTCTAAAAGCACAGTCTGTAGCCATCACCCTTTTAAATGACAGGCATTCAGAGAGAGAGAGAGGGCATTTGTTCTCTAGTCTACACAAAGCACTTCAAAAAGGTAAAAATATTTATTTGATTCACTAGGATTTAAATGGTTTTCCAGGAGAACAGTTTCCAATTACTACTCTCTATTTGCAGAAATGGGACTGTCATCCAGGGTTTGCCTGTGATTTCGATTGAATCTGCAACAGTGATCAGGAAATAAAAGACTTCTAGTGAAAACACGTATATCCTTGGCTAGCCAGTTGCCCTACAGACCTTGTGCTAGTTTTATATCTGGTTGTCACTATCTAGATGGTTTTTTGTTCAGATCTCAGCATCTGTTATGTTCCCACACAAGCACACATTAAACTTTTCTTCCTACAATATTTAAGTAAAGCCTCTTGCCTTTCAGAGATATCTCAACGTTGCAGCTCAGATACACACAAAATATCAGGTGAAGCTCAAGACTGCTCTTGAGTCTTTGACAGTATTTACCAAGGCTTTCCAGGTCAGCAGAATTCAGAGCTTCTTTTTCTTTGCCAAATTTAGGACCTGGTCACAACAGCTCATAACCAACTACCACTCATCAGTTAAGTCATACCTTTTAGATAATGGCAGTTGATATGAATGGACTTAATCTAAGTTCTGCCCCTTGGGCATTATCCCTGAAGACTTCAGTAAGAACTTGACAGACCTATTAGTTAACAGTGCACTCATGGCTTCCTAATATAATTTTGGCTTATTAATTAATGAACCATGTAAATCACATTCAATATTGTGATGAGGTGGCCTCAAATCAAGTAAGCATGAAGGTCACAGAAAGAAGGCAAATAAGGTTCAGGGTTTTGTAGCCTTTGGCTGTATATGCTTTCTCTTCTCCTTTGACATACCTGACTATTTCATACAGCCAGCACTGGCAGGGATATCTCTATCAGCAAGGAAAAAGCTAGGAATCAGCTAGGAATCTTTCCCTAGCTCAGAGAACATCTAAGAATGAATCTTGGAGCAACCTGCAGAAATGTCATTATAAGAAACCATCTTTTTCTTCTTTCCAGGTTGCAAAGGATTCATTGTGTATGTGACCACTTGAACTTGGAGGAGATCCAAAATTTCTCTCTCCTTGTGCTGTTTGCTCAGCCTAGGGCTGACAACCTAAGAAAAATCATGGAGTTGGACACACTGTACTCTTCAGTCATATAAAACAAACAAAAAAAGGCCATAAACACATCAATGTCGAAGGAAAATAGCATCCTCCTGTATTGCAGGGGACTCAAAGCTAACAGATCTACCCAGGTATACCCATAGTGAGCAACAGCCTAAAGACGGAAACTAAAAAATAGTTGGAGGAAATAGTTTTCATAGGAGGAAAAAAAAGAAAGGAAAAAAAATCAAAGAAATTAAGTACAGATTGTGATTATCAGACAAATTACAACAAAAGCTGCTAGGATTATCACAAGTAGAGTACAAGAAACAGTTGGAGCTCTGAAGAGGTCTCCTGGTGGAGGGTAGCTCCAAGAAGGATCTGTCCTCTGTCCTGCAAGAGGAAGGCAGCAGCACTGCAAGGGAGGCTGCTAGCTCCCAAAAGGCCTCCTGCCTGCACCCGCATGCTCCTTTGCACTGCAATTTTTCTTGCAATGGGAACAGATTGTGAAGCCAAAAAGGGGGCATTACAGGAGCGTGCAAAGGGGAGCACCTGCACCAGTCCCAGGCAAAAGTCAGCCATAGCAGATAGAAGCAGGAATGTAGGCTGCTCTTGTGTCAATATTTATTTTTCCCTGAATGCATCATCTGACAAATATTTTCCTGGAGTCTGGCTGTTACTCTGTTCTGTCTGGGCACCTTCAGAGCACTCAAGTGCAGCTGCTGAGTGTGACTCACAGCTGCCAACGTGATTCACATCAGCACCAAGAAACTTCAGCACAGGCCATGGGAGGGAGGGTAATCCCCTGTGAGTGATATCCCAGTAAGGCCATAAACCCCAGGGAGCTCAGGGCATACCTGAGATATCATTAGCTAGGACAGCCCATATCTATTGAAAGATTCTCTCTTTAGTCTCAAGCCATTCATAGGCTATTTCACCAGGATAAAACATCTCAGCTTTTCTTCCCTCTTCCTGGGGTTTTGGTTTGTGGGGTTTTGTAGTTTTTTGGAGAGCAGTGATGGTTTAATAACTGGACTGGTAGCAAAAGCATTGAGTTCCTATACTGTTTTTGCCAACTTGTTGTATGACTGACAGCATGTCATTTCACTTTTTGTCTCAGTTTTCTACTAGTATATGAGGATAACAATAGCCCAAGTGGTTTTGAGAGACTAAATTCACTAATGTCCTAAGCCGAAGCCCATTGAAGTCAATGGAAAAGCTCTCAATTACCTTGAAGGGCTTTAGGCCAGACCTTGCTTATTCAGTCTTACAAGAAGCATTTGAAAACCCTTTAAACAGTGCCATATGTGTGCAAAGGTATTGGTGATTACAGGACTAAGCAATAAACTTTTCAACTGATACAAGTACACATGAATAATGCTTTTTGAAGTCTCATTTTTAGGGAACTTTACTTCTTCTGGGAAAAAAATACATATAAAACAAATAATGTAAATACTCACGATTGTCTTCAGTAGTCTATAAGACAAAGCATTTATTCTGTTAACCACAGACTCCTTTTGATTTGCAAAAAACGCAGATTTAGACAGATCTGAGGGCAATGCAATCATGTACAATAGCTGTCATTCTTTACTAATATATGACCAGTCTTCGCAAACCTTTGTTACAGGTTTCAGTTGATTGACAGCTTGTGGGCCAGAGACCCACAAACAGGTTTTAAAGCCCCAAGACAGACCTAATTTTCTCTAATGAGATTAGATTCCTCTATGTAAGACTGTCCTATGAATAGAAGGCCATCATTTATAGTGGTCTATCTACTGTTACGCTTCACAGACACAGACAGACTTTACTGAAGCTCTGGACTAAGGTCAGTAATCTCTTAGATCTGTTGGGAGACTTCATGGTCACTAGGGTCAATCTGTTGTAAAGGTCAAGATCTTCCTTGTATGTGGGTAACTTGGTAGAGAAGCTCAGCAACCAACTGGTGTGTAACAGAGAGAAAACACCAGTGCTGGCAGGAATGCTGGTGTCTAACCCTATTCTGTTGAGGCAAGAGCTGGGAAACCCCGCAGAGTTGATAGTTCATGTTAAAGGAAACAAAGAGGAGAAAGGGGAAAGTTGCCATTTTAAAAGCACTTGGAAATGGCTAAAGTTAAAATCCTGAACTATGAGATATTTTTTAAATAATTTTCAGGGGAAAAAGATTCAATTGCTGACAGTGAACTCCTTCAGATACAATCAAATTGTTCACTTTGGTTAAAGACCACAATGAAAAAATTAAGTCAAATGTTTCAGTGTTTTCTATAAAAAGGTGTCCTGTTTCTTCACTATGTGGCAATCTTTACCTTGTTGTTATTAGAAATCTTCAATATCTGAAAAGATTTTAAAACATCAGAACAAAGCACTTTCTGTTGAAGTGAAACATATTATTCAGAACACCTTGCTTGGTGCTCTGTATTTCCAAAGAAATCAACAAATTAGAACACAAAACACACACCTTTATTCATCCAGTCCTAATGAAATAATTGTTAAGCGGAGTTGTGCTCGAGGATTCAGAGTCCCCAGCAGTTACAGAATATAGAAAGAGCGAAAGTGGGAAAGATAAGATTGCAGGGGAACTCTAACCCAATAACACAGACATTTTGCAGGCGGTAAATTCTGAAGTATTATCATAGTAATTGACATCACAAATGGTCCAACCTGAATATATTGATTGCCAAGGTCAGCATTTTAGGCAGCAACAGCAGACATCCTCATCCATTAGCCTTGAAATATTGATTTCAGTCTGGAAAATAGAAACCAGAAAAAGAAAAATACTCAAGCAATAAAATGATCTTTCTCTATCTTTGTCTCCCAGACATGGGAACAGACATGCTATTCAGAGTATATCAGTATTTATAGGATTGCTGAAGACTCATATGGATTTCCTGTTTCTCAGCCTATTAAACATGCATTTCTATTCAAAATGGCTAAAAAAAAAAAAAAATCACACCAAATGCGAAACCAGATAACACACAAGAGCATAGCCTTGGCTTTATCTTGCTTGATAGAGCAGGATGGATCTCAAAAGTGCAAGGTTTTTTTAAAACAATTAGAGAAGGTACAAAGTGTTTTTTCAACTGAAACCTGTTATGTGCCAAATGCTTAATTATATAGCAAACATTAACCACTAAGAAAGCCTGCCAAGGCTAGAAACTCTTGTTAAAATTGCTTTCTCAGTGATTATTGCTTCATCTTTTTAAGTGATATTACTTAAAATGAAAAACAGTGCAGGTAAACACAACTAACTAGATTTTATAAACCTGGACAGAAGTACAATTTTTTCCCAAACACTTAAAAAATTCACCGTATGTATTTTTTTAAGACAAAAACAACAGTCAATGCCTTTTCTGGCTAGATATGTGACTAAATGTTATTCAATGCTAAACTCATATCGCTGGGTGAAACTATGATGTAGAAAGATGCTTCATGATGTAATTATTTTCTAAATCCATATGTAGAAGGCAAAAGTGAATAAAATTCTCGGAATAACTGACTTCCTTGAGCATGGTCCTTTTCTTAAAATATCGTTCCTTGTTCGCTGCTAGGAATACTTAATTTTTGCTTCTTTTGTGTCACATGACAAATTTTCAGGAGGAATGTAGTGAGGCTAGAATGAGGCTGAGCAAACTGACTGCTGTATGCACACGGGTTTATTGGCCAAAGGCAGGCAGATAAAGTACACCATGTGCAATTAAAAGCTGGCACCCGCACGAATAGAGCCATGCAGCAAGAGCTGCAGCAGTCATAACAGTCCTAACTACAGCAAGCAGCACCCAGCTGAAAAGTGATGGTTGTATCCCAGGAAACTTGAAACACATAGCAAAATACAGCATGGCTGGAAGCGAAATTGCCGCCTTTCAATTCAAGGGCACAGTAAGAAAAGGTAGCACAGTAGGTGGCTATATAAAGTAACACTGAGATTGACTTGGCTGTTTTCGGTCCCAGCATTTATGTCTGTGAACTATCTGCTGGAACCAGAACAATATACGCACTGTATGTTTTCTTTTTACTCTAGTCCAGTCACAAAATTAGTCATGCTTCAACATGCTTGTGTGCTGCTGCATTACATTTTGGAAATTTTAGTCCTAATAAGTCTTAAATCTATGTTGTCTCTTTCTTCCTGTAAGTTTCCACTATGTATTAGCAGACTACACATGCACAACGCAGATATAGCTCTTTCCTAGAGAAGAACACAACAGCTCAGTATGATCACAACTTGGACAGAAGCAGAGGGAGGAAGTTTCTGCCAAGAACACCAGGAAAAAGCACCATGGGAACCATTAGGTTTATACAGAGGAAAAACACATCGTTAATGCGAATGACCAGTGCAATAAAACACTGAAACATATTTCTTTATCAGTTTGTTCCCTTGGGAAAGTGAAGGAGTGAAGTCATTCACTTAGACTTGTATAAGCTGTTCTAAGGCTCCCAATCTATCTGAATCTATCTTAAGAAATTACTTGCTTGGAAAGAGGGAGGGAGGGAGAAAAAGGGAAGAAGAGGGGGAAAGTAGAGGAGACTTAACAAAATCCTTTTTTTCAGAGGACATCAAACTTCAACATAATGGTGTAAATAGAAAAAATTGCAGAAGTTGACTATGAGGATAGGCACAAACAGCTCAGTGTCTGCTCTACCTGTGCTCCAAAGCAGCCAGGTGCAAGGCAGAAATGGCCTGCATAGCCCCAATGCCCGCACATACAGGTAGCTTAGAGCTGGGGTGAAAAAACCACCCTCACTGACATGCCAAGGCCCAGTTGCAGCTGGTAATAGGCTGCAATTCCTCGTGCAGACATGGAGAGATCAGAGAAGCTTTGGCCTGAGCCATGAACATAATTTATTCCATCCTTCCTGAGGGCTAGGGCTCACCTGCTGTCCCTGGACACCAGTGCCCACCTTATGAGAACAGGACCTAAAGAGGTGGGAACTTACTGAAACCTTTAATTCAACAGTCTTTAGGACAAGCTTTTCCATAGAAAAGATGTTTTTCTCTGGTCTTTAGCAGTCATAGCCTATCCACTGGCTCTCAGCAGTGAGGCAACTACCTACTACTCTGGTTAAATCAACCATGTAATAGTAATTTTTCAAAAGTGATTTTTAAGAAGGAACTTGAAAATAAAGAGTGATGGATCAGCAATTAAAGCAGGATGGCTACCTTACAACATTCATCCCTAACATGAGCAAACCAAAAGGAGCAGTAGAAAACTAGCCAACCACTACAGCTGGCCCATATATTAAATTCAAAAGAGAAGCCCCTCAATTCGTAATACTAGAGCAATTTGTATTATTATGTAATCTCTATTACATATTGATTTCCAGCACAACTGGCAGGACTCAGTACAAAGGAATCAGGCCTGCTGCTTGCACATAAGGTCAGCAGTTTGTCTTCCCGTCTCTCCAATGGTATTAAATTAGATAAAGCTATCCAAAGCTATTGTTGTTTTCAATTTTATCCTATCATGGGCCAAATAGTCCTATGGAAATCATTCTGCTCTCACTCCTTTTTTACAGGAGACACTCAGGTGACTTTACTTAAACTTTCCAAATGTATGTCTTCAATAAAGGAGAGCAAAATTTCATCCACTGTATAGAAATTCCAGTTAACAACAGACAGGAACTAGTTCCCCTCTTTTACTAAAATATCTGTCAAACATCAGGTTTAGCAGTTCAGCATGGGTGGAAAAAAATCTTACAAGGCAGTTTATGAGCTCTTCTTTGTCTTAAAAAAAAAACAAAAAACAAAAAAAAAAAAAAAAAACTTGAAGAGATTTTAACCACTTCTTATTTCTCAGAGAGTAAGTTTAGATAAATATAACCATCAGCAGTATTTGCAAGTGAGACAAGTAACCAGTGATTAAACAGTAAATGCCTTTAAATTGAAGGCATTTCCTTCAAGAGGAGAGAGCATTGACTTCTCTGGAGGAACTGGCTTAAACAGAAAGCTCAACTTTATCAATATTGTTAATATTTTCTACCTCTGACTGCAAGGCAACTAGAATTAGTGGAGTCCATAGCCTAATTTCATTGGGTGTGTATTACATAAAATTTTCAAGGATAGAAATATAAAACTTGTTTCTTTTTGTGCATGTCCCAGCAAGCTGAAAACCCCAGAAATATTGTGTCTACTATCCACTACATTCCTGGCTGGTTGAAGGCTTACGGCTCTTTTGCCCTCTTAGTCTCACATCCTGCTCTAAACCAAATATTATCCAACAACATAAAACTCTTTTGTACATTAAAAATAGGAAAAAAATTAGTTGAACTAGAGTGAATAACGAATATTGGAAGTGAATGAAATCAAAGTCTAACATGCAATCTACATAGCTTCAGGTTGATCTGCCCCGGGGGTAGACTTAGAAGAACAAACAGCCTTTGAGAAAGACTCCTGCGGAGACTCAAGGACACTTGAGGAATATACAAGTACTGGAGGAAAGAGCTGTGCAGAAAGCACTCCTGGTAACCACAGATGTAGCTCTTCAGATATACAAATAAGAACAAAATATTCTAGGCTGGGCTAGTGCCTGCTGAAAGAGAGATTTTTCCATCATGTTTTGCACAGAGCTAAATTTTTATGTCAGCAGTCATGTATAATGCACATCCTCTATAGGTATTAGGAAATGTCTGTCTTTTTGACATCATTATGGACACTGACTTTTTGCTTCTGGTTTAGGAAAATGCTAAGCACATACTGAAAAAAATAACTTGGGAAATAAAACATTTTTTCAGCCATACAACCACAAACATACCATGACTGCAAATCCAAACATGTTTACACCAGTTACTATATAGATATGAATATTGATTCCTAAACTCTTACTCCCTAGACCAGTCTGTTGAGGCTAAAGAGACTACACGGGGAAAGTTTAACCAAATCCTTTAAAGGACCAGCTCAGGTTGTACCAGCACCTAAACAACAATTTGATCATAACATGATGTTATTCATGGAAAACAGACAGCCTTTTCCTGCCATTAAACATGGAAAACCACTGCAGATGCAGAATAAGCAATCCTTTCCCCTTGTGCAAATGTGTCATTTGTCAGCCAGCCCCAGGAGCAGCTGAATATTGTGATCTAGTACCACTTTTCACAGCTGAAACAGAACAGGAATTGGAAAAGACCACAAACAAATAGAAAAGGTACTTGAAATGTTGGAAGACAATCCATGTCTAGCCATGGGAATTTCTCTGCTGACCCCCTCAGACCAATATAAATAATTTATTTCCACAAGTATAATGTCACTGCACATCAAACACACACTACAGCTGCAGGAACCATGCCAATTCTTTCCACGTTGCCCTTTTGCATCAATCCCATTAGCTCCCCAGCACATCAGGTCTCTAGTGCAGGAGATGAGTATTTGTGCATTACCAGGAGCCTTTGTCCACCCTCCCTGACAGACTGGGATTTCAAGGTCTCCGGGAATATTTATGTTTGCTAATCCATTTTGGATTGCCTCTCTTTTGTTTTACATGTAAATATGATACTCCCGTGGAAACTGGATTAGTAGGAAAATATCTTTTATAAAGGAATTAAATAGTTCCAGTCTTTGTTCCTTAGAAAATGAGAAAGCCACAGAAACAAAGACATTGGTTATCTTCTATTAATGGTTTTATAGTGCAATAACCATCTATAAATGAACACTTTCTTGTGTCAAATTTATAAAAGTTGGCAATTAAAATTTTGACAGATACTGCACTATAGATTGTTGAACAGAAATATCACAAAATTGTGCTCTGTCCCCACATAAAATTGTGACAGCTCATGTGACACCCTAGGAATATATTTCAATATCAACAACATAAGCTATAGTACCTGACCCAGCGTCTAAGTGGAATGACTCCTTACGATTTATTTGGCTCTTAGGTAAGACTTCAACCCAACTGATTAGCTGGCAAATAACTACACTGTTATTTTTGATGACTATACTATCTTAAATTGATATTGAAAAAATCACAAACAAAACAAATCAACATCCCAAAAGAGCTAGCAGTCAATAAGTATATTAATCCCATGCTGGCAAAATAAATCAGCTCCAGTGTAAGCAGATGAGTTTTAAACATCTTCATATGAGAGGGTGGTAGCATTTTATCCATTAAATATAAATACAGATACACATCTGGTCACAACATTTTATTTAGCCTTTGCAATAGCACTAGTATTGAGTACTGGCCATACTGCTAGTCTTCCAAATAAAATCCTTTCCTTTTTATTTCCATTTTCCTTCTTCAAGCAAACATAGACTTCTGAAGAGCACTGCTGGCAAACTCTACTTTCCCCAGCTCTGCTTCCAAACACCTACAATTCAGGTTATCACATACTGCACCGACAAATTCACCGCGATCTCCACAGTTCCAAGAATCTCATTAGCAAGAAGACAGAGAAAATATTTTAGGAAACTGGCAAGAAAAAAAAAAGCAAAACGTTCTGCAGAGAAATCAAGGCTCAGAGCCCGATGTGAAAAGGGTCTCAGCGATTGTGATAATGAATAGCACAACGCCCAACACTCAGGTGCCTGGCCTCGGAAGCAGCAGCCTCTGTCGTGAGCCAGATGTCTATTGTTTGACACAACAGGACAAGCATGAGGAATGTGATTCAGCTGTGAAGATTGTGTTAACAGTTTTTAATTAGATTTTCTTTTTCAACACAATTTCTTTGCATGTTGGTGCAAGGAAAAGATAAAGTTGTCCTTTCTTTTTTTCCCTATCAGATTGAAAGCATCTCTCCTGGAAAGGCATGGAATTCAGCATTTCTGAGCATCACAAATGAGATATACTTTTATACTAATTAAATGCAGGATTATAGCACCAGTCTTGTTCTTTTTCTCTGGTATCGCCCACTCAGTTGCAGGGTTGGAAGAGCAGCTCCCAAACCCAGGTCGCTCACGATGTGTCTACTGGCACCAGACCTCCCTCTCTACTCAAGGTGTGAGCCATCACTGTACTTGTGGCAACTTCCTGTCTGTCAGACGTAGAAGACAGTAACTAACATCTGAAAGCCAGTGAATAAAGCTTTGCAGGGCTCTTTATTGCTGTGCTGAAGGAGATGGCTGGCACAGCCCTGCACCACGTGATGAAAATATTGCCAGAGGTCAGATATCATTGTGGAGATTTGACGATCATATAGTTCATGAAGTTTTGAAAGAGGTGTAAGTCATCTCAGAATCCGATGCATTCTGAATTGCTTTGATTTAAGGACTACCTAAATAAATACTATTATCAGGAAATTATTTTTAATTGATTTTAAGTTTCTTTCAGAGAAAAAAAAATGTATTTTCAAACAGATGGTAATGAACTTCATTTTAAGCAACAGCATAATTCTGTGCTTCAGATTGTGACCGCCTCACATGAGTCAGCCACTCCACAGCACAAAGGCTGCGCCCTCAAGGCTCCTGAGGTGCAGAGCAGTAAGCTGATTCGAAGCAAATCCCCTCCCTGACCCAACTTACCATGCATCAGTCCAGTCTGCAGAATGTCCCTGATACATGTAGAGCAGATTCCTTTCAGAGGAAACAGAACCTGAACTTCTCCAGATATTTATATGTAGGTTACTGCAACCCCTGATGGGGACACCGAAGTCTGCACAGAGAAGGAAAGCACTTCACCGCTTGATCTTGTAGCATTTATCAAACACACACAGACCTAAGGAAGGTCTCAAACCATGAGAACCCTCCTGCAATGGCTCCATATTGCTGCATAAAGAACTAAGTACTGCATGTGTTTCCTATTTGCTGATGACTGACAGTCCTTAAATCACCTCTGCTGCTCCTTCCCCCCCACCAAGAATTAAAGGCTGGCAGCCTTTATCCAGTGCAGTACTCTCACCCCTTTGCTGAACCTCTCTGTTTCTCCTAATGTTCTTTTGGGGTTTTTTTCCCCTTCCTATTGCTTCCTTCTATAATAATGGCAAGTTTCAGCATCCTGGGAAATGCAAGCACAGCCTAAATCCAAGCTTCATTGTAAATCTGCACTGAAAGTTTCTTGAGCAGCTGCACACAGCTGTGCCAGACCCAGAAGGTTGTTAAGCAGCAAGAGGATTGGCAACCCACGGCACAATACATTAGGTGATAAAGCAGTTCTCCTAAACCTCTGTTACACCACCTGTCTCTACCCACCATAGCAGGCAGGGCCATTCCCTTCCATTCCTAGTTTTGGCAGAGACATGCATGCACCCCATACCCTGACTCACTCCTATGGCACTACATCCCTTATTAGCACAAAGTTTGCTGTTCCTTGGCAGCAGTCTGCTCTCAAATTTGAGGGCAGCTCAGACAGATAGAAATAAGTTCTGAGCCATTGCTTCTTCAAATCTCTCTTAGAGAGGCAGCAGGTTTTTAAGCAAAAAGAGGTACAGATTCTGAAATCATTTGGATCAACATCATATTAGGACTATGTCAGCAGCACAGATAAAAAGATAATTAGATCTCCCAGAGACCAGCTTTTAAAAAGTAATTAATTTTGTTTGGGGTAGTCAAGAAAAGTCACACAGAAAGAGACATTCTCCTTGTGGGACAAGAGGTAAAAAGAGAAAAGATATCTGCCTTATGAAATTTTAATCTCCAGCACAGTTTGAAAAATTACATATTATACAAATACATTAATCAGGAGAGTTTTGTCTTCTTTGACTTCTTGACCATTCTTAGGTTTTTTTTTTTTCAAAAATATAGAAGTGTCAGCAGGATGCATAAGAAGCTTTTAAAGGAGATAACAAGAGCTCAGAAGCAGGGAAAAGATGGAGAACTGAAATAGAAAAGCAAAGAGCATTCACATCAGCCATGCCGGTTCTCATATATATCGCTCCACCTCTTTGGCAACAGATTTAAAAATTGAAACTTGAAGGCATCTAGCAACTCATCTAAACGAAACAAACAACAGCAGAGAGCACGATCTCTCCTCCTCTTTCATAAAATTAATCTAATTTACTGCATCCTGTCACAGATAAGGAACAGCTAAGGTGCAGATAATTATTCCTAATAAACCTGGGATTTTTCTTATGGTTTTGGCCAGGAAAATATGTTAAGCCAGACTTGAGACTTGTTTTATTTCCCATGAGAGCAAGTGAGGACAAGGAGCTGTTCTCAGGTTTTGTGGGAATGGCTAGGTTGGGATTTGCAGATGGTGCCAGGTTCCCTCTTCAAGCCCCCAGCATTAACCACTCTTGCCAGTGTCCTCTCCCCTCCTGCAGGCCTGGCTGGATGTCCTGAAGCTGCTGCCACCCCATCCCCTCCTGGGGCTGGAATGCAGAGGCACAGGCTGCAGAGTTAGGCCATACCTAATTAGCCATTACAGCCTAATAGAAGGCAATGAAAGCCTTCACTGACTCCTTCTGGATGGTGCTAATGTTGAGAGGAAGGAGGTTAAGAGTCTACCCTGGGAGGGCATGCAGATTGCCCAGGCCTTGAAGGAGTCCTTTTAGGTTACTATTTATTTGTTTAGCATCAAACTAAAGGGAATAATAAAACAAATAATAATAATAGTGAGTAAGAATAATAAGCTAGTACATGCCCTGATATCAAGGGCTAATGTGAAGAACAGTTCTTGAAAATGCTGCTGCTTTCACACTGATCCCTGTAGCTCCCTCTTTTCCCACTAGATCTTCCCCCAGGTGCCCTGCGTTGTGGCACCTGGTCTCCTTTCAGCTGGGCTGAGGCCAGGCTGCTGCAACTGCCCTCCCCTGGCCCTTTGCCTCTCAGCTGGGCACCGGGCTGTGCTCAGCACACCTGCAGCTTCCCTGTGTGATGCTCTGGCTTCTCCCAGCAGACGCAGATGATTTAATCATTTCCACAATAACTTTTTGTTTCATTTCCATGACTTCCTCCACTTGATGGAAGACAGGGATGATTGCTGCTAATGTTAACATGTCACTGGGACCTGGTGTTACAAATCTTCCCTTACATGTAATGTTACGCTTCAGCAGCAGTCCTTAGATGAATAATGAAGATTTAACCAAGTAAAGGAATTACAAGATCAGGCCCATTGTGAGATTTATAAACACAGTAAATGCCTTAGATTTTCCACACTGAGTCTCCTGTTACTTTTTTTTGCCATGGAAATACTGAGATAGCATAAGCCAGGGCAAACGCAGGTCACAAAGATTAATATACAGATTTATCATGTCTACAGTATACAACTCTACATGCTGGATGATTCAAAAAATAGTGAAACCTAAGACGAAAGTACACACAATAAGGGAATTTTGATAGTTTAAACAGCTCTGCTTCATTTTATAATGTTCCGTTACCCCACAAATAACGTAGTTGTCATAACAAATAGTAACAGTGATAGATACTAAGGAAAGCTGGATGGTGTGCAAGGCTACAGCTCCAGTGTTCAGATCTGAATTGACTTTAAACTTAATATTTCTTGGATTGCTCAGCCCTGGCAAGGGCTGCTACAGTAATTCTCAATTTACAAATCTAATCTGTATCAAATAGCATATAGTAAAATGTAACACTGTGTTGACCTGAGCACAGTTGAGGCCATATATGGTTTTTACAGATGAACTTGGGTAGTTAGGTTTCTATCTGGAAGGCTTGCACAGACCTCAAGAGCTTCTCAAATACCTTTAAAAAGCAAGGAATAACGTGGCCTGCCATTTGCTGGTTGGATGCTGTCCATCACATCTGCAATGAGTGATCTCAGGCTCAGCGCAGCTGCTGTCAGCTTGGCAGCACTGCCACTTGTTCAGTGTGTTTAGAGCAGTACCCAGTTTTCAGAGCGTTGAGATCAGAAGATGATAGGTTAGATGAGGTTGGGAGAGACCCAGTCTACCCTCCTGCCCAAAGGGCCAGCAGTGGGGTCAGACCAGGCTGCTCATGGCTTGGACCAGTAAAGCCTTGAAGCCCTCCAGGGACAGAGGCAGCATAACCACCCAGGGTGACCTGAGTGGCCTCCTCCTGGGGAAAGTTCCTCCCTATACTCAGCCTGAACCTTTCTCATTCCAACTTGGGGCCATTGCTTCTTGCCCTCTTATCCTGTACCATTGTGAGGAGTCCCACTCCATCTCTTCCATGACCCTTTGGTGGGGCTGGGGACTGTCAAGTGCCCTCAAGACATCCCTTTTCTCAGCTGACCCAGACCAGTTTCCCCAGCGTCTCCTCATGGGGCAAGTGTCCAGCCCTACCACCCTGGGGTCCCTCCCTTGAGCTCCCTCCAGTTTGTCCATGTCTTTCTTGTGCCAGTTCCCAAAACTGCTCTGAGTATTTGGATGTGGTCTGGCAAGTGCCACACAGAGGGGGACAATCCCTTCCCTTGACCTTTGAGCCATACCCCTGGTCACACAGTTTAGGAGCTGCTGGCTGCCGTTGCTGTCAGAGCACACCTCAGTGGTGTTCAGCTGATTGCCCACTATGACCTCAGCACTGCAGAGCTGCTCCCCAGCCCCATCCTCGGACAGTGTCCTTGCAGGGGGGTCATCATTTCTAGGTGCTAAGTATCTGCATCAAGGAAAACTGCTTCAGAACATTTTGGGTATGTAATATTAACCACCTCTGTGAACAAAGAATGAAGATGTTTTTGCACGTTTTAAAAAATCCAGCAACATCTTCTTCAAGCGACAGTCATTCCCCAGTCTCTGGGATTCAGGGAATGTATTTTGCCATCTTCTGAAAAAAAAGCCTAATTGTAGCAAAGCTGTCTGTGAAGAACTGCAGGCTGCAGAAGGTTGAAGGGTAGCATGAGTGAAATGCCAGAATGGTTTTGGCAGAAAAGCTGTATCATGGAACCAAAACGTTTCATCGGAACTTGAGTTCCTGCACCGCTCTGCAGAAATGCCTCACTGGTCTGTAGCGCCGTAGCAAGGCAATTCCTCCTCATCATTCTCACCACAGGGTTGCAAAGTTCTGTAACCTGGGCAAAACCTAATCCAAGACATTCCTTTTAGGAATATGCATCTGACACTTGCGTTTGGAAGGGTGCAGTTCAGGTTTTCTCGTTTTCACACAAACTAGATTTGTCTTGAATAGAAATGATCTGTTCCTTCTGGTTTCTATCATTTCATATGATGGAGGGTTCCTGATTCTCTACAGCACCTGCTTCAGTGGTAATTCAGGCGTAAGACACCACATTTTATTTATTCTTGAACATAACCACGGGGTTGCTTGTAGAGATTTGAGTATAACTGGAGAGAGAAAAACATCACTTCAAAACCTGAGAGGAAATTGGCTGGGCACTGGCCAAAGCTGGTTCAGCCAGCTGGAACTGAGCGACATCAGCCCAATATCAGCAGAAATGGTGCAGATCACAGAAATTAGACCTCTGGTGTCAGGAGCTCACATGTGCTTCAGGGACTGCAGTGAACAGCTCACCTCAAGAGGGACAGATGCATCTGGCTGAGGCTGTTGGCTTCGCTCAGGGTAACAGAATATTAGGCTGTGTATTTAGGCTCTGTGAACATTTATTTACGACGCTGGGAAACATGCATAACTTATCCTAGGGGTCTCCTTCTAGTATTACCTCATGACTTCCTCTGTGTGTATACCCTGCTTACATTGAAACGTTTGAGTAGCCAGTCCAAGCTCTCAAAGTTAGGAAATGCCAAAATTCATGCAGCTCTCCTTCACCTCTCTCATGCTTGGGGTCATGTTGTTTTACTGCCTACACATCAACCAAAGCACTAATTAGTTCAAGCTATGCAAATTGTTTTATAAAGCTAAAAAGCCTAGTTTGCAATTTAAAATGGGATCCAGATGCCCTCATCACTTCAAGGGAGAAAAAAAGACATTAAGTGGTAACCGGATTTTTGTGTTACATGGCACACATCCAGGCTGAACTTGCATATAAAAATAAACTTCACGAGTTCATTGTTCTGAACTTACAGCCAAATGTCCTGTTTGTCTTCTGTTGATTTTAAATGTTTTGTGACTAAGTTGTATAAAACATACTTTTCAAAAAAACCCAGTAACAGTAACTAGCGAAATCTAAATAATACAATTATTTATTTCTTTGCATGCTTCTAGACATTGCACAACCTCTGGATATTCTGATAGAATTAATGTGAAAACAGCCTAAATATTCACTGTTTCTCTGTTCCCATAGAAACTCTGACAGCAATGATTCATACCTAAGAATTATTAAGTCCCTGACCATGCAATTTGTACTGTTGTTCTCCACAAGGCTCCAATAGTTCACACATTGTACTGCAGAGAAAGCTCACCTGAAGGACAGATTATCTATTTTTGTTTGTCAGCTTCACTTTCTTGGAAATGCACAGCCTTGATTTTTCACCACGGGTGATTTTCAAAAAACTCTAGCAAAAAAAAAGCCATAAGCAGAAAAAGATCCTAATCACAACTAGTGTGTTCTGCCATGCTGAGGAGAGGAAAGAACTGGATTTGCTCTGCCAGACTGAAGCACGTGGGATGAATGTAACCCTGCTGTAAATGGAGAGGGACCCTGCACAGCAACTGTCTCATACACCACGAGAAGGGACAACACACCAGCTGGGACAGAGTAAGGGGGTGAGGCCCTGACAGTCTCTCTCCTGACTCAGGCTGGTCCTTGCCTGGCTTTTTGTACTCTGCACAGCAAGAGTGTCTTCCCCAGAACAGCAGGAAAAATGAAAACAGCAATTGACAGAAAAGTCTCAAGCAAAAAGCGGACCCCTCAACTCCAATCTGGACACATGCTCTATGTAATTAACGCTTCATACTCAATATTTCCCTGGACTTTGGACTTTCAGACCTTTTCAGTCCTCAGTCTTTGTGCCAAGACCATCAACTGAGGTGACAGAGGCTTTGATTTTGATAGCACTTTGACGTTAAAGCACTTGCTTGCTGAAGCTACCTAAGAAAATCAGCTCTGTCCCATGGCACAATAGCTGAGGGACATCACTTACCTCCTCAGCAACACTGCTTGCTGAAAGAAACACAGTGAATGGCTACTCTGGCAGGAAGATGTGGGGTGGGTGCAGTTCATGAGGGTTTTTCACCCTCAGAGTTACAGTCCAGGAGCAGAAAAAGATACACCAGCTGCACTATTGCAGTCATTTTCCACTATAAGGATGTGGTAGCATGGCTGGCTCAGTAGTGCACAACGTACAGTTGAACTTTGAACCGAACAACTATTTTTGGTCACCAGGTTTATCAAGTAGACATCAGAGAATCAGATGCAGAAAACACCCCGCAGCTGCTACCTGCCAAGTGCTTATCAATCTGTTGTGCAGTGCTGAAGATCAGCTCCGCCACTGACACTCCTAAAGAAATACCCAGAAGGTTACAATGGTTCCTAGGCTGCATGGACAAGCCAAGAATCATAAAAACAGTTACACCTGAGAGTAATCTGGAAACTGGATGGAGGAAAGGAAAGTCACATGGAGTCAAGTAATTCTTTTCCAGGGCAGAAAATAGATACTGGCCTTCCATCATAGAGCAATGGAGAAGTGCTGCTGTAACCCCCTCAAATCAAATGACTGTACCCATGAAAACGTCAAAGGTTCAATTTTTAAATCAATGCAAAATAAAATTCAATCATATAAAAGAGAAAAATAAAACAAAACAAACATTTGGTAATGATGCTCATTTAAGTAATGCTACGTTTAAGCATTTTTTATCAACACTAAAGTATATTTTTGGCTAGAGAGTTGTGGGTAATAAATGACTAATAAAACATATTTCCATTTACAGATGCTTTAGAAAATGAATCTATGGTATAACAGAAAATAAAATTATTTATGCAGGGACTTCTCCCACCTCAATATCTCTAAATGCAGTTTGGTTGGTTAACACAGTGGCCCATGAGTTCTGGTGGGATTGTCCCATGAGTTAACCATCAGCAGGGCAAGGAACGGAGGGCAAGAGACAAGGAACACCACTGGAGTTCATTAATGAGCATGAGATTGAGCGTACAACGAGCACAATGAGTTCCTATCGAGCTGTCAGACAAGTTGGTCAGACTTGGTCAGACAAGTAAACAACCCCGGGTAAGAAGTATCTTCAAGACCAAGAGAAGAACTGAACAGTGAGCTCCATTATGCTTACAAATGATATACAGAACTGTTTTGGAGCAGTTTTTTCTCTTGCTATTATTAGGCCTTACTGATGTACCATTTGGGTGTACAGGATAATTTACAACAGGTAGAATTTTTCAAACACAACATAATTTCCACCACACAGTGCAGAGAGCCCAGGAGCAGCGGCAGTTTCAGTACAGTAAAAATAACTCAAGAAGGCACCACCTGGGCTCTGTGATACACGATCACACCGTGCTGCTTGTTGCAGCAGATTGCATGGGTCAGGCAGAAGGAAAGCATTTTCACTCAATGACCAATTGCAGAAAGGGAAGGTCCCGTGGGTGGGATCCTGATGAACAAGTAAAGGTAATGCCCACGTTGGAAGTGTAATTTAAAGCATTAGCACTGCAATTTCAGTATCAAGAGTATAATTTAAACTCCTTGTGGACTGTAAGCATTGCTTTTGGAAATGGAGAAAGACTAAATGGAAGGTAAGTTACCAACCAGGAATGTCCAACGCAGATCAAACATCTGCCTAACTACGTGGTGTGTTGATGTGGCAGCTTCTAGTGTGCCTCAGAAATCCAAAGTGGGGGTGTCTGAGACACAAGATAACAGTTACTGTAGGCTGAAAATACAGAGCTTATTGTCCAGAATTTTGGCTGCTTGTCTATATCTACTGTAGTTTATCTATTACAGTGCCACAGTGTGTTCCTAGTGCTCGAAATTTAATCATGTGTATTGTTAATTTATTAGAACAGTTACTGGCAAGCCTTCAGAACATCCTACTATCACAATCTGCAGGTGTGGTTTCAGTTAGCAGAGCCTAGAGACCATTCCCAGCTGGCTGTTTTCCTGCAGCCACTCTGTGCTGGGGGGAGAGAGGTGATACTTTGGGTGGAGGTGGTTAATCCCTGCCAGCTGCTAAGAACAGTCCTGGCCATATTCAGCCCACCCCTGGGGATGTAGCCCTTGCACCCTGTAAAAGATGAGCCAGCTGGGAAGAAGTGGAGTCAGATCAAGTTTCATTTCAGGGGTTTTATGGCCACCACTGATGTTTCAGGGAGCCAAATCTCTAAGGAAGAATAGATTCCAGCTCTTCAGTTTGGACTGATGCACCTACCATTTGCAGTCAATACACTGATCATTTGCGGTTTAATTAAGTTAAGATGGTTGACTTTGATGCCACAGAAATGGTTAAGACTTAATGACCGTTAGACCCAGAGAAGTACGCAGAAGGTGGTGTGGCCACACCTTTTTGCATCCAGCCTAGATCTGTCTAATACAGGACAATATACAACACATTCATGCAATTATTGAGAGAAGTCCATCAAGAAACTGTTCACAGGATGCCCATCTCTTGTAGGAATAACACTTGGTATGGCCAGTCCCCATGTTCAACATGTCTCATGGGGTTGACACCTGGTGTCCCTTCATGTGTTTCTAGTTCCTGTGACTCAGCAGGATTTGATTGTGAGAGCCTGAGAAATCCAAAGCTCAGCCCACACAAGCCAGAGACGCTGCCGACAGGCTTGGAAAGAGCTCAGAGCTGGCAGGGTTTGCACTGACCAGCCAACCAAGACCGTGCATCTGCTCTCTGTTCATGCTTTACAGATTTTTATTGCTTTTTATTGCAACAGTTGCTTTTAGTGGCAGTTTTAGTCATACCAGTGCTTTCTCACCTCTGCTTGGTCAAAAACCTACAGTCTTTCCTTTAAGGTGTGGAACTTGCTAATGATGCCCAGGCTTTAGCCATCTCAAAAGAAGGTCACTGCAGTATTTTTGGCAGAGGAGGAGATACACACTGCATTAAAACTATCTGAAGATGGAAAATTACAACTAGTTGGTGATGGATGTCTTATTAGAAGCATGAAACCAGTGATCTGCAAGAGAGACCAAATACCTTTTCATATAAATTATTGCTTCCCTCTCCATCCGTGCTGCAGAAAGCTGAACTAGAGATCTCAGACTACAGGAAGGAAGGGAGACTGACTGGCAAGATATGATGATGGAATTCAACCTGGTGCTTTATCCAAAATCAGTTATTTCAGTACATACAAGCCTGCAGACCTTCAAAACATACAAAACATATCCAAAAATTTGGATAGAGGTCAGGAAAAAAAAAAAAAGAATGGTAAAGTATCTAAGGAAGATGGGTTATTCTACCTGATTATCACTAGGGTTTTTTAGGGTTCATCTTTGAAAGCTGTTGTCTTCTGCTTTAGAACTAAGTACCAGTCTTTAAGAGATGAGATGAAATTTTAAGTGATAGTAGAGATTCAAATAGGCACAATTTTTTTTTTTTATTCTGTTTAAATGCAGTGGACAACAATGAAAACAGCTGGGCCCACACTAGAGGCTATACCAGACTGAAATCAGCAAGGATAGCAGTTTCTCACTGTTTCCTTCATTTTTTTTAAGAAACTGTGTCAAATCCCCTTGAAGCAAAGATATCAGTGGCTTCAGAGCAGCAGATGGTTTGAGACAGATAGACAGATCACAGAATATGCTGAGCTGGAAGAGACTCACAAGGTTCATCAAGTCCAACTCCTGACCCTGCACAGGACCATCCCCAAGAGTCACAACGTGTGCCCAAAAGTACACACAAACAAATGGCAAAGCTACACCACACCCACAGTGTCTCACACTCCAGCAAACTAACCCTCTAGCAAGGGGTTTTGAGGTTGCTGAGAGCTGTCGGGATCACCTGACACTCACTCCAGTGGCTGGGCATCCGTCAGATGCAAGGGCTCAGCGCAAATGCTTATCTTGGTGTATGAAGAATGGAGGGGGAGGATTCAAACACGTATCTGTGCATGAGGACTAGGCATGGCTTTAGGACAAACCATAAAATAATGAAGAGCTATTTTAAAAGTAAAGTTTGCATTGACTCAATTTGTCCATCTTATCCTTTCCTTCATCTTTTCTGATCAGTAGAGACCAGATACATAAATAAAGTTTATTGGGCTAGAACTGCCAACTAGCTTGCCAGACAGATTTGGATGAAGGCTTTTAAGGCACATTGTAAATATATAATTACCACAAATAAGCCACAGAAATTACTTTTAGGATCACTTTCCTCTTGCCATCCCTATCCCTTCACACAGCAAGATAAGCCATGTTTGCTGTCCTCGTAGCCAGCAGCTGCAAGCAGCAGGGGACTGTCCATGGAAGTCCCCTCTACAAGGCACACAGGACATTCCTGAGGCTGGGGCGAGCAGTAACGAGCAGCACCCTGGGGCAGCCGCAGGGGTTATCGGATTTTTCAGAGCATGGCAGAGGAGCATTACCACAACTGGGTCACTGTGCCACTGGTGACCACAAAAAGTAAAATACAGCAATTTAGTAAATTATCTGTAATCCAGGATAAACAAAAACACATTTTCACTTAGCACATTCCCCGAAGTCTCTAATTGCCCCTTTCCAACTTTTTACTAGAATAAACACTTTTGTTATTAATGTAAAGGAAGCAATCTGTCTTTGAGTGTGCTTTTTTGTTTTCTTCCAAAAGCTGTCCACAGGGAGGAATTAGGATCATCCTGAGCTAAATAGTGCCTTCATTTGCAACAGTGCAGCCCCACTAATTTCAGAATCCTTCAATTTCCCCTCCTCCCCCATGTGGGAAGGTTGGAATAAATTATTAAAAATGCCAGACCTCCTCTTTCCTTTCTCTTTGAGTGGGAGAAATGGGTCTTGAAGTGAACAGACCACGTGGGTTTTTCTGGAGCTGTAAGACTGTGAAGAGAAGGGAAGGAAAAGGCTGGAAACACACTCATGGATGAAGGCCATGTATATTAGAATCTGGGAATTAAGAAGCATTCCCTGGATGTCACAAACTTTGTCTCCAATGGGGTTTTACCCCCTCCAGTTCACAGAGACAGTAACAATGATCAGTAATTCAGTCAAGGTGTTGCAGATGACTGACAGCGGGTGTCTTTGACCAAAGAAGCAAAGCATGACAGCATTGCTACATATCCTTTTAGGTGATCAGCGGAGCAGTTCACACAGCCCAGATTGCCTATGGATGGGGCAGGGATCATATGCTCAAAAACAAAGCTAGCCACACCTTAAGATCAATATGCTAATTAAAACATTAAGTTATCTTGGGTCCTTCATGTAAAAGTTCCCATTTTGGACCTATTACTGCGCAATCTATTGAACTCTATGTACAATATCATCAGGACAGTTTCTGATTATTTACTAATATGTTGTAATTTAAAAAACCCTCTAATATGCTTACATTGGGCTTAGGTTATTAACAATTAATCAGGAAAGCTTCTTTCTCATCCCATTGGAAATAAGGGCCAAATTCATCTTCAGAGATGCACGTTTATATTCCTTTTTGCTCCTAGCTTTACTGAAATAATTTTCTTAGGTGAATGCTACTGGAAATGCTTTTATAGGTTTTGCTAAGGAGTCATCATCATCTGTCCCAACTACCCATCTGTACCTCTATTGGAATCACAAAAGAACACTGAGGCAACTGAAAAACAAAACCAGTACTGGGAGAATACTGAAGTTCTGATCATTTGCAGTCTGCTTCGATTTTCCTTTTGTTTGCATTTCTCAGAAGACTGGGATATGCCTCTGCCAGAAGACTGGGATATGCCTCTGCCGAAGGGGAGACGTGCTGTAGAACAAATGTGAGCAGGCAGGGATTGGATAAGGTATACACAACATCTGCTCTCAACATGAAGCCAACATCCTAGGCCCTTGGCAAGACTGCTTTCTTAGGTCCATGCTCACCACGGTGATACCTGCAGCCTCTCTGAGGATATGCCACTGGGATGGCTTCCTCCGTCTGACCTTAAGTGAACACAGTTACACGTAAGCAGGTTTAAAATGCAGCATAGTCTATAACCAGTTTCTTCCCAAGGTTAACTAATTGAGGTGTGTATTTTCAGCTACATGGTGCCTCTGTATACAGGCATGCTGTGAAAACCAGACAGCCTAAGCAAGAGAAGAGAGAAATGGAGAAAGGTGTAAAGAAAGCTTGGGAAATGGGCGTTTGGAAAAAAAAAAAAAGGAGATGCAGAGAGAAAATCATGTGGAAAAACTGCTGTTATATCTCTGAGAGACGGATGCTGCTCAGTGACAGCACTGATCCTCATGCAAGTGGGCAATGCAGTTACTGCTCGCCAAAGGCATCTGTCATTAAGCAGGCAAATATGTAAAAAGAATCAAAAAACTTTGTACCTTTTTTAAATGCACGGTTTTTGGGATGTTTTTAAACAGCCATGTCAAGGCCCTTGCCTGCAGGCTATTGTTGTCCACAGTGACTCTCCATCTGTCTCAGATGAACACAGGGGAAAACCACATTCATCATTATTGATTACTTTAGGTCTTGAAGGCCTTTGTAATGGAAAGGCCGATGTCAGTGTAAGACAATAGATATAGTGAGACCTTTCCCAGGCTTCTTTGTTTGGACTCAGCGGGTGACTCAGGCACTTTGTGTATATGTCTAAACCAAACATCAGTCAGAAACCTGTCATGTCCATGGGATACAAAAAGCTGGTATCTCAATGCATGAGAGAATTTCATCGCCAGGGTCAAGTTTACTTTGAAGAAACGTTTTGGATTTTTAATAGGACAAAAGTCAGTGTTGTTCATATCTAGGGTCTCTTAGAACTAGAGATAGGATCTTAAATATTTAAGATAGTGTCTTAAAACTAGAGATAGGATCCAGAGTTGTGTTGCAGCTGGGACTTTCACATCATGAATGCTCACAAACGCTGGAAATCACCCATGCTCACTGCTTCATTGTAAATCTTGCCCATGAAATCAGCAGACAAAACTACTATTAAGAAAACTCCTAGTGCTTCAGCCTATAGGAACAAACTGGGATGAAAAAAGATGATATGCAAAGCTGAAGTGCATATCATGCTACCAGCTGAACTGGTAGCAGTACCAGTTTCTGTCAACATTTTTGTGTCATCCGCTATAGGAAGCCAGAGAACAGCTGTGGTCAGATATCTTGCATTGTAAACTGATGCAGAATTAAAGCTTAAAAGGCTTTACCTTTTGCCATCTTGCTTCCAAAGTAATTATAAAAAGTCATTCCATTTTGGGAAGGCAAAAGGAGTGAGATGTGGGAACAAATATTTAGAAACATATAAAGAGATTTTGCAAAGAAATTTTTTGCAGATTTTTTTTTCTTTCCTTTTTTCTCTCATATTGGTCTTTATCCAAATAAACACAGCATATGTACTCCATCTAACTGCACAATTAGAGAAAGCTTTTCATAAATTCCTACTTTCTGCATCTGATTTTATCTAAAAATAAAACATTATATTTGCTATATTGAAATTTCAGCTTGAGCTACTTATACAGAAACTAGGGAAAATGTAGAAACAAAAAGAAAGCCAAAGATGGTAACTTAAAGACATACCGTAAGTCTAACTGCAGGACAGTCAACTAAAAAGCTGTCTGTGGAGTATAACAGGCTCTTAGTCATGAGGAGACAGCTGTAGGAAAACTTTTATTGCTTTCTTTCTTGTGAGTTGCATCTTCTGAGATTAAATTTTGAATTTTACCAGTTCACTGAAAAAGTCAGCTTTCTGAAGCTTGCACCACCACCCCAGAAGAGTGTTTCACTAAAAGCAGCTCCATGACTCAGAATTTTTCCAGCTGAATTCATCAGATGTTATAAAGGCTTACCTCACAGACTGACCAGGAAAATTCCCATATTAGAGTGCCTTGTTACATCGTGGGAGGCTCATAGACCTGTACTAGCCTCCCACTGAGATGAGGCATGCGGCCTCCTCTCAGGAGGTAAAAGAAGGGATCTACAAAAATGGAAAAAATTTGAGATAGTTTAGTAGCTGTTCAGTAGTGTTCCTGCAGAGTGTTCGCCTCTGCAACGTCACCTATGCTGTGTTTGGCCGAGAGCTCCCACTCACACAAACCCCACAGCAGCCGGCATTAGCAATACGCCCTGGCCCTGTCTTTAAGCTCAGTCATTCCTCTTCAGGTATTCTGAAGTGCTTTGCACTACTATCACTGTGAAGCTTTTTTGGATGAGCAGCGAAGTCAAGGACTCTCAGGCCTGCAATTAGGTACTTGCATCCAAGAAAGAAATTTGTACAAAAAAACCTCCCAAAGCCCATTTTTCATTGGAAGTGGCTAATTGCAGGCATTTTTGTAACCATGCCTATCCAAAAGTCATCTTGACTCTGCAGGGCACCTCAGCACCTTGGGACTTGCACACTTTCAGCCTCACTTCCAGGGTTTTCATTGGCAAATGAAACTGTGCATGGGAACATTTCTGGTCAGCGGGATAGGTTTGTCTAGACTAATAAACTCTGAGGATGGCCCATGATATTAGATATGCCCACATCAACTAACTTTCTCTCAAGCAATTCCTGAGCATGGTTTGGGAGTTGGAGGGTTCTAGGGACCTTTCCCAATAGGCACCATGCATGAGGTCTCCCAGCTGGGAGGTAAAAAATAATTCCTGCCATAGATGCGGGCTATTCTGTGAGCCAGATGATTTCAGTGTCCCGGAAGATCTTCATCCATTTAATTTATTAATGCATATCTAGCTGAAGACAGTGAAATCCAGTCTGTCCCTGGGTTTACCTGGCTCTCACTGGCGCTGATGTCAGTGCTCTGGAGCCACATCAGCGTGTGGGAAAGGAGTGAAAGATAAAAAGTATCTGCATTCAGCCTGTCCCCCAAAGTGCTCTCACACCTCGGGGAATGGGTTCTTGTTCCTGCTGAGGAGTTGATTGTGCGTTTTTTTCTAATGACTCTTTAATGGATATACATTCCCAAGGACCTGGAACAGGAAAACTGCTGTAATTGTGTCACGACAGAACAAGCTCTGTGGAGCTCTATGTCCACTCAAAGAGAGGAATTTTTAATGATATTTATGAAGGAAAAACCTCATGCATGTCATTAATCGCTCTAGTCAATGACTAAAGAAAGTAGTACATAATTGAAATGTACATTTGAAAAAATATGGATGAATCAATACTAAATTAATTTTTAATAATGGCAAACTTCCAGGACTAATTAACTACCTAGGCTAATATACCTGATAACAAAGACTGGTATATCCAAACTAAGGATGCATAAAGTTTGAAAAAATTATTAGAAAAATAATTCCTCCAAATAGTGAATCAAATCAACTAAAGTTAGTAAAAAAATTCATGCTGATCCAGGAAATATTTAATCTCTTTAAAAGGGGAAAAGTCTTTTTTTTTGTTGTTACAAATAAACTCAGTGGTTTAAAATAAGTGGTAAATAAAGCTACTTAATCTCAAGAGAAAGAAAATTAGGTCTTACATATCAGCTAATTGATTAATTATTTAAGTTTATTCAAGTTTAAATTTTGGAATTCAAGCAAATGTTAGGATTGTAAAAAAAATACTATGGCACACCCTTCTTTCAAACATGCTGATGTATTTTAATGTGACTTTTGGAACACGTGTTCAAAGCTATTTTTGGAAGCCTAAGGAAGACTAAGACATGGGCCATGTTATATTCCATTTCAATGTACTCAGAAGCTTATATTTGCACTAACTATTATTTTTATTAATGTATTATTTCCCCCTTTTTTCTTAATGTTCTGTTCTTAATGTTGTTCTGGTCTTATTTTTCTTGGCTGTTGCTCAAACTAAAT
>VYZQ01017957.1:30612-41427 GCA_013400655.1 Mystacornis crossleyi
TTTAGAGAATCATCTGTTTAATTTCTCTTATGTCCAACCTATGAAACACGCAGTTGTTTATAAAGAAAATATGACAATCTATTATTATTTAATTTGGCCATCATGCTAGACTCCAATGCTGCAAGGGCTTTAACCATGTCCCATTTAGTACAACTCTATAGTATATCTCAGCCCTAAAATACAGCCTGAGGGGAAAAGAGGCTTGGTTTTCTGTAATGCCTTTTTTATATTCATCCAACTTTAAATGGCATTTTTAAAGGCCACGGAGGAAATTAGTTTAGCTTAGTCTCCTCAAGAGCTCTTAGTGTATAAATGTTGTTGTTGCAAATTCTCTGAAACTTTTCTCAAAAGTCAAGTAAATTTGAATGCTTAATGTCTTGAGAAATTTGCAAAGATGCAGCTAATATGCAAAAAAAAAAAAAAGCATACAATCAAACCCTGCAAAGAAAAAAGTCCGATCAAGTAACGTGCATGCAGCCAGACAACTTGTCCACAAACACCAGAATTATCTATTTGTAATTTATTTATTACCACTGCAATCTTTTTAATAGGCTAATGATATTTTTCACTCACCCTCCATATTTTTTTAAATCTCTTCATTCTGGACAATTTGGTTTTGTTCATCTCTGAGGTCTGCAGATCAAATGCATATCCTATATAGCTGTAGATGTATTTTACAACCAGTCTGGAGCCTAAAACAGTAGAGTGATAGATATTCTTGAAAACAGAGGCACTCCCTGGCTTTTAATGCTGCTTCCAACAACCACACAGTTCACAGCTCAGCATAAAGTAACCAATAGCTGAACATGGGCACAAAAAAGAAAAAAAAAAAAAGAAAGCCAAAATCCCTTCTTTGAGATGATATAGGGAGAAGTCTTGATCCATCCAATGCTTGATTTAGGTCAGTTAAAAAAAAAAAAAGATGCTATTATGTCAGCCATCCAACTTTAAGATGACTTGTGAGCTGACAGTCATGGCACTTTAAAGCACCGTCATGATGAGTCTTTACAAAGGGATTGTTTTAATCCTATATGAAAAAAAAGGGGAANTGAGTCTTTACAAAGAGATTGTTTTAATCCTATATGAAAAAAAAGGGGAAAAAAAAAATAAAAACCGCCCAAGCTACTTAAGGAGTATGGGAATCACATGATATTACAAAAATATCTGCAATATGCTGCAAGGGAATGAAGCTGAGAAATACCTCACGTAGTGCCTTCTACTTTATTTTTGTGGTTTCCTAAGGGTGGGAGATTTTTATGATTGTGGGGATCTATAGACCTGTCATTCCTCCCAAATGATTTTAACCCTTTGTCCCTCTTTAAATAAAAAATAAATATCATATAAAATAGAAAACACAGAGATATTAATTTTTTGGTTTCCTGAAAATCAATCAATTACTCAGGAAATCATATCAATTTTTATTCTACAGGAAAGATACCATTGAAAGAATCTATCCAGGGTTTTCCCATAGAAAGTCCTAACCATAAAAATTTTGATCACAGTTCATGTTATCCGGCTCATAGGGCACTATAAGAGAGAAGGACCATTTGGTTTTATTGTCCATACACCTGGACTTCTTATGTTCCCTTTTATAATTTCAGGAAATGGCAAAGAAAGCAGAAAGAGTGTGAAATATCCCTCTCTGGTAAAACATAAAACCTCCTAATATATCTCAAATCCATTTCTGGAATGAGAAAATAAGTTTTTGTGACAAACACTGATTTATTCCAGGCAGTTACAGCTGTTAAAGCTGATCTCCCGCAGCGTGGTGGAGCACAACAGGCCACCTCTACAGATGTGACTATGCAGAGGACACCCTTCTGAAGTGTCAGCTCTGATTGAAAGCCTGGTGGTGTAACCCAGGTGCTGGAAGGAACTCATCCAGTAGAGACAGAGATAGTAGAGATAGATAAAAGAGATTTGCTTTGAAAAGCTGGTGTGTTGCCTGGCTGTCTCAATAAGAAAAGGAATGGCCACCATATTCTTATGTGACTGCTTCTGTTGCCACATTGTGCTGCCACACATCTTCATCTTTGTGTTACAGCATCACAGAAAACGCCTCTTCCCATCATACAACACAGTGCAGTGTGCACTTGATCAGATTGCACTGAATATAAGACCACGTCTGATATTCTGGTCAGTACCCACATAGCCCTTATGAAACCTTTCCTCTCCTCTTCATGGAAGGGCAGAGGTGCTGTGGGTCTGAACTCGTAGTGTTCTAATTGTGCAAGGTGCCATTACCCACACGGGACAGCGAACCCATATGGGGATGTGCAGTGACCAGCGATCTGGGACCTGACCCACACTTCCTAATGGCTGTGAGATGTTTCACAAAATGCAAAGCTCCATTTCAAATGTGAATACCACATTTACTTGACACCAAGAGCTGTTATGTGTTAATTACAGAAATGACAGACTGGTCCTGTGGATGTATTTGATCATTTTACTCTCACATTTGGTGTCAAGAGTCCTAATGTTCTTCCATGAGGATCATTCCCATTTATTTTAATGGCAGTGGAATCTGACCTTTGCTCAGTAAAGAATAAAAGTGACTCATCTCATGTTTATCTGAAAGGACTAGCTATACCTCATTAACTTTCTTCACATCCCCTTAGTAATCAGCCTCACAATTATCTAACAGTATTCCAAACTTTTTCAGCCTTAATTTTCTGTCATTCTGGCAATATACCCTTAATCTGACTGCTGCTGAAGAGACGGATAAGAATATTTCAATTTTCTTAGCATTTATTGTTAGTCAGATTAGTTAATGATTAGTTAGATACAAGAGAATATGTAGAAACCCTTCTTGATGTTATGCAATTAGTATTGAGGCCCCAAGCACTTCAGTCAAGCTCAGTGCAGACAAGTGCTGTTCTGGGAGCACGTGCTCTGACTGCAGGCACAGCTGTGTGACTTCTGCGTGGAGCTGTGCCTCCGAGCAAAACCAGGGTGACAGCTTTATGCTGACATGTGCCTGCCCACTAAGAGCTGGGTCACTATCTGAGTGCTATTCTTCTCTTTCCTATCTTTGTTCATGCACCACTAGACACCCACAGCTGAAAGTGCACTTTCCTGCACTCCCGTGACACTCCGAATGAAATGGAATCTCTCGGTGATACGGTTCCTCTCAGCAGTAGAAGAATGCGCTTTGTATTCCTTTGTCCTCAAAAGATGGGAATGGGTTTCTGGCTTTCCATGCCGTAAGAAGCGAAATTGTTCAGGAGAATTCTTTTGCTTGCTGTGACCAGGGCTTATAAACAGCACAGCACGTCCAGGCCAAGGTCAAACGCGACTCTACTTTGTGGATTCCTCCTTTGTGGTTTGAATGTTATGGTTAGGAGCAAGGGAAAATATTGCTTCTGAATTAAAGCCGCTGCAGAATCATTCAAAATGCTTTCACCAGGTTAAGGGCTTTTGACATTTTAATGTGCTGGAAAGTGGCTTTCAGCACATTTTTAACATGGTTTCATGATAAAATTCTAATCCAGGAATAAACTGCTCAAGTTCATTCACTACACTCATTACACTGACAGATGCACTTTGGGAGAGTAACTTCTCTCTAGACTCAGGAAGTCTGAGCACCACAAATGTCAAAACACTGGCATTTCCAAGTCTTGCTGACAAGGTGAGGAGGTTTGAGGAGGTCGGAATAGAGCCCAGCTATTAACGACCAAATCACTCTCTCATGTCCTTCAACTCCTTTCCATAAACTCTGACCTCTAAATAGACCTCCTTATGGCAAATATAAGATGTAAGTCTAATTCCTGTTCTTTCCTCATTGAACCATAAAACTTCTCCTGCATGACCTGCACTTTGTAAGAAAGAGATGAAGAAAAGGAGTCAAACATAGGTACAAAAAGTCACACCGACGTTTTGGGAAAAAAGCAACGGGAAATGTCAAATTTCCCACAAGTTCTTTCAGGTGATAATTCAGTATTAACTTTCTCCATTTGGCTGCCTTGGTGGGTTACACATTTGTGCCATCCAGCAGTGACTGCTGCTGTGGGTTTTGCTGCTTTGCTTCCAGTAAGGTGAGATGCTCAGCTTTTACCCAGTAATTTAGTTAAACATAATGGACTGAAATCATCCCAGAATATTTACTGCAAGCTCAAAATCCCACCTCAGCTGCATTTACTAAGAGCAATAACACTATGTGTGTTCCTGTAAGTATAATTTGGTTCCTATAGCAGCTCTCAAATTAACAGAAGAGGAAGAAGATTTGATTGCAGTAATCGATCACAGGATTATAAACCACCGGTGTGGAAGGCAGTGGAAATGAAATCTGCACTCCAAGGAGTTACTGGGAAAGTCTTTGCTTTCCAGTAAAGGCTGAGAAATATTAGTGGAAATCACAGAGTACTGCTGACACCTCATTTGGATAGTGGGTACAATTTTGGTCACTCATATTCACGAGAAATGAAAACAGAACTGGAACAGATGCAAATAATGGCTGGCAGATGATTGGGGCAGTGGAGAACCATCTTGTGACAAACTACAGGAGCCTAATTAAAGTAAGGCTGCCATCTATAATATACTGGAAAGGAAGCAGAAATGGGGAAGAGATATTTAACCCCAAATTTAGCACTGACACAGGACAGATATGTATAAACCAGAAAGAACAAATACAAGGTAAAAATCAGAAAATGGTTGGTGACCATCTAACTCTGTGGTATCTTCCTAATGAAAGTAGAAAGGAATAAATGTTACACGAACCTGAGACCACTCTTGAGTAGTTTAAGAGGGGGACAGGATGGCAGGGTGACTGCACCAAGAAATCCTGGAAAGCTGCTACCAATTTCCTACTCATCACAGCGCCCTCCTGACAGAATTGGGAAAACATCTTTGCAAGCTGGACCTGATGCTCAGCTGCACTGTGAGCACCAGCTGTGACTCTTTTCTGCTCCCAGTGAGAACACACTGCCCCATGAAGTGCTCTTAGGACTGCTCTAACTTTCTCCATTCACCTATGTAATCCCATTTGGCACCAAGGCGTTACCTGCTCACCAGGACATGATCTGATCATACCCCTGCACTGGGGATCAGTCACAAAAGCTGGATACAGAATGTTCTGACCAGTGAAGAAAATATAAAAATGCAAACAAACAAGCAAAAGCTAACAAAAAGCTAGCAAAGAAAATCTACAAAAGAGGAGAAGATAGCAATCTGTAGTCCTGTTTGCTCATGATGTCCTCAGAAGTGAAAGGAGCAGAATCACACTCTGATTCCCATCCCAGCTCAATAACTGACTCTGGAAATGGATGTGGAACCCAAGTGCCACAGCCCCAACCAATGAATAGGGAAAGTGAGACACAAAACCCATGGAGAAAAAACAGACCAAAAATACCCACTGTATTATTGCAACAGGAGAAGCAACTGCCAGAAGTAAAAGGAGCAGGACTGAAACGTCAAGCTCTCCACCTCATTTCATGAAGATTTTACAGTGGCTGAGGCTTGGACATGTGTCAGTATAGCTGAGCTGTGATGAAAACAGGTGCAAACACACGAGGCCACAGCGACAGGAAGATGCTGTGCCCAGCTCTTTCCACAGACAGTTGTGACTCATGGATAGAAGCCTGGAGAGAAGAAATTTCACACCTCCAGCTTTCCCCTATCTCCAACCTGAGCTGCCCATTGTAGTCTCCGAAGATGACGGCAGCTTTTGGCCAAAATACAGAAACCTGAGGTGTTCCATTCTTCCCTTGCCTGCAGGACTGGTTGTACTCACTCTGCCACTGACAGCACTGATTCTGCTGCATGCTCAGAAGCAGAGAATTGGATGCCAACCTTCACCAGTTTCCAGCAGGGAGATAAGCCACCCGCAAACAGGATTTTCCTGCTGACTGCCACTATCAGGAGACTAAGAACAACATGCCCATTGTTATCCCACACTGCCCTGTCAGATGGTGCCTGTGTGAGCCACACAGATGTCTCAACATGAACTCCTGCTCTCTTTATTTCAATAACAGACAAACCCAGGAGATACTTTTATTGAAGTTCCTCCCTTAAATATGTAGCACACTGCAGTGTGCAGCCACTTCGGTTGTGGCAATAAAACACTGTGAAGTGGATCAGAAAATTCATCTTTTTCTACCAGCATTTTCAGGGCAGGTCAGTTCACTTATCAGCACATTGATGTGGCTCCCAGCAGGCCTGTACAAGCCATTGTGTGGGCAGGCTGAGGACAAGCAGCTCCCTTCTCCGGCATTGCCTTCCAGCCCCTCGTGCTGGGAGCTTCAGTGAACTCCTGAGCTTGCCCCCTGCTCCTTGGAAGCACCAGCCCTCATAGGGCAAGGAATCAGCTGTTTGCAAGCCAAAAGCACTGGGAAGAAGCCACAATGCAGCAGTGTAAGAGTACTGAAGATCACTAGCAGGAGGAAATAATGTCTATTTAATGGCTCCTACTATTTGCATATATATTAACTCAAACGAATACTTCAGCCACATCCACGCACTGTGCCAGAGAAATATGAAGGGGCAAGAAGTGTCTTTTCTCATATATAAGTGCACACAGACAGGCATGGAGCCTTTGGAAAATGCAGCACCTATTCCTGCTTAGTTATTCCAAGTCACACTCCGTGGCTGATTTCCAGTCTGCAGGAGAAGGAAGAGAGAAGGTTTGAAAGCAGCGTGGGCTCTGGGTGGAACAAGACAATCCGAGACAACCTGCCATCTCCACTGTCTGTCACAGAAGGCCCCATTTGTTATAGATTTTATACTTTTTGCAAGCAGTGTCTTCATCAAACTCAGCTACGCAGATTTTAGGGTCCCAGTATGAGGCGTTTAACAGGTTCTCCCTCCCTCCACTGCATGTGTTCTGTGTCTCAGCTTGTACAAAAGCTGTAGAGAAGAAAAAGCAAATTGACCCATCTCCACCAGCATGTTTAGGCCATGGCATATAAGACACCAAACGTCCTCACAGAAATTCAGTGCCAAGAGTCAAAATCTTCTTACTCATATCAAAGGTAAAACTAGAAAGAAACTGATGCCTGAGGTGGCCAACTAAAAAACAGAGACTAGACAGGAATAAGGGAATAAAAATAGGTATTTATTTGAAGGCATCAAAATTAGAGGTTTTTTTCATTTTGATGTCTAAATCAACTACCTGAAAATTTCCATTCTCACCTACATGCCAGATTTACAGCAACACCTACTTCTGATTTGCACTACTGGATTCACTGTGAAGTCTCAACTCCTTAACCAGCAGCCCCAGTGATCCATGAAATGCTGTGCATGCAGGAGCCCAAAGTCTTGAACTTCTGGACTGCAGCAAAAGAGACTTAGGACTTTAGGGTCTCCTGCCCCCTCCTGTCCCCTTTAAGGGACATTTGGATGAACCCCTCTGCTTGGGAGGAAGAAGGCTAAGAAAGTGAGTAGGAGAGAGAAGTGGACAGACAGAAAGACAAAAACCAGACAAATCAACCCTCCTGAAAGGCCAAATTTTTTACAAATTGTCAAATATAAAAAGACAAGAGATCTGGGATCCATGGGAAGAGTTAGGAGATCTCTCTGAGCATCTCAGTTTTCCAGGCACCCTGCAGCTGGGGCAGCCCAGCTAAGCAGTAACTTTCAGGACAAGCAGTTCCAGGGCTGTCCTGCACTGAATTCTGGTAACTTGACAGCTCACTGTAAACCTGTTCTATGTATAACAAATTACAGTGAATTATACTACACCTTGTTGTAAGAAAGCCTTGATTCTCTGGAATTAAATTAAAATAAACCAATTTACAAAGTAGGAGTAAACAGTTAAGAAGTTCCTGTCAGATACTTGTCCAACTCTGGTTTAGAAACTCCAGAAACTGATGGACATCTGACAACCTTTGTAGGCAATCCAGCCCAGCTGCTACAGCTGGGAAGTTAAATTTCCAAGCTCATTATTCTATGCCATGCCTACATCAAGACCTAAGGATAGTTTTCCCCTTTGTAATTATTCTTTAGATAAATAAAAACTGTCACTGTGTGTCCTTGTGAGGGCAGGCATTAAACAATACCTGGTTTTACACTGTAAATATAAATTTTCCATCCATGGTGTAGATTCATTCTCAGGCTTAATGGATGTTATTTTATAGAGGCAATTTCTATTGCTCTCCCTTATTAGGTACAGATAAAATTGTCTACGTTGTATTTAATGGTGTGTTGCACTCTGGGTGAGTGTGATTTTTTCTTTCGATATTATGCTGCTCTCTGACATTGACTGGTGATACAACACTGTGCATTGAAGATTTCTGCTTTTGTTTATCTACCCTGTGTATTCCTGGGTTGTTAGGAAAAGTTGTGGGTTACCAGCCCTGGTATTATTTTCATTAGAGTTGCTCAGCCACCTAAAGTCAGCTTGTCCCCAGTCACCAGAGGCAAAAAATCATAACATGAAAGGTCAACAAATTAGACTCAAAGAAAACACACAGAAAGCTATTTTCCACCCCTAAGAATATAACCTGTATTTTAGATATACAAATACAGAATTATAAACAACATGAAATATAAAGCAATTAGGACAGACACAGATGTAGTGACTTTGGGAGATGCCAGGCACTGGGGAGGACAAGTCACTCTCTACATCCAGTGGTTGTGCCACCATTCCCTCAGGGGTTTTCTTCCTTTAAAGGACAAATTCTACAGGGGAAGTAAAACCCACTCGCTGCTCCTTTTCAGACAGATTTTTCATCTGAAGTCCCCACCAAGGTGACCAATTAATGTTAATCCAGAGGGCATTTTGTGTGATCAACCATTAGCGGTGCAATCAACCCATTCATGGCCATCTACTGCTAACACATTTGGGTCATTATGAAGATGGATCATTTTGAGCTGCTAGTTAGAGGGAAAAAGCTCCTTATCCCACTCCCATAATCATCCAGGCTGTGTTAGATGTAGTTACTGCTGGGCGATAAGGGAGGCTAAGGAAAGGGACAGTCTGAAATATGTCCTCAAGAGCCTTAACTGTTTTAGATCTTAATTCCTTAAAGCCCCTTATCATTCTGAAAATATTAGCTTTTCCACCAAAGGTGGGACTCATTTGGTGTAACACAGACATGTGAGGTCTGAGCAAAGCCATCCTGGACACCTTTGGAAGTCAATGGAGCTCAAGACTGTGAAGTCACTGGCTCCTAAAGCAGGCATCTAAACGCAGACAGAAAAGGCAGGACCTGGAAGTGCCATTATTGCTCCTTTGATTATAAAGGGATTTTAGGGCGACTGGATGAGATAGAAATGTCTTTGCTTCATTAAAACAAATCCTGCCCTTGAGCCTCCTGATCAACTTCTCACCTCTGATAAAATCCTTCACGTTGCAACCCTTGCACATTTTTTGCACTTAAGAGAGCAGGACTTGTGTGTGCATCTGGATGCATGTGAGCACTCCAGGAAGGAGGAATAATAAATGTACCCAGGGCTGGACGCAGCAGATACCAACATCCCACAGGGAAATGAATTTCTTTGCTCTGTTTACTAGGAAAGCAGAAACACTGGCAGGCTCCTTCTGCCACTAGATTCCCAAGCAGCTGCCCAATGACCACATTAGTGGCTGGTTAGGGCACTTAAAGCATTCTCTAAATGTTTAATATTTTATTCGTCCCTTGAAACATCTGGTGTAAGTCACTTCTGGAAACAGAACACTGGACCAGATGGAGCATTAGTCTGTGACATTCTGATCTGGTAATTCCTATGTTAATTTTTATGACAATTTAGATGGGCATTGGCCACAGGGCCCAATCCGAGTCAATTTATTATAGGAAAATTCTTTTTTTGCCCATTTCCTCGTCTATTGTAAAGCTTTTTTTTTTTTTTTGCTTTTTTTTTTTTTTTTTTTTAATGTTGGTTTTCACAGTGCAGCACCTGGGGAGAAAAAAGAGGCATTGCAGATTTCAGGAGTTAAGAGGTTGGCTCCCACTGCTGCCTCAGATACAGAATGAAAAGGGGAACATTTTTCACAGTAGTTATCTGCAGATTTGGCAGATGTCTTTTCAACTGTTTAGGAGCTTAAGTACTGTGTGATATGCACCAGTAAATGCAGTATTTAGTGGTATTACAACCAGCATCATAAAGAGGCCTGAAGGTTCCCTTATGAACCCCAGTTGTGTTGGCTTAGAGGGAAACACAAGAAAGGTCTATATTACAACATGCTACATTTTTAGAAATGATCAGTAATCCTGAGCATATCAGAGTCCAAAATGCCCAGCACAAGTGATCGTAAAGGGAACCGATTTCCACCACATTTCTGAATATCAGCGTTCTTTCCATGTTACGCTCAAGAATAAAGGCATCCCAAACTATCAGGCACCATCAAAATGCCACTCTGAGATACAGAAGTCTGTTCTAAACTGCAGAAACAGAGTCAGGTTATGCTGTGCCAGCACTTAAAGACAGTCTGATTGATCAAGGTCAGCTATGAATAATACTGACAATTTTATAGAGACATAATTTTTTCTAATTAAACCTCCAGCTTCTATCTAGGTACTTCTCCCTTATGTTGTTTTTGCTTATACATCCTTGTGATGCCAAGCTGTGAAAAATTACATGGGTCATATAATCTTGTTACTATTCTTTTCTTACATTAACATATTAATTCCAAAAACATAGAGCAAAAATATGAACAAAAAGATTCATGACTACACTTCAGTGTGGTTAGATGGGAGTCCTTGCAGGCATTTTAGAGATTAGCAGTGCAACAAATTATTAGTTCCTCTAAATATCTGGTTCTGACTAAAGAAACTAATCATATAAAACTGAATCATTAGCCTTTGGCAAACTGCCTCAGTTCCTGTTAGAACAGGCTGGTACAAGATGAGAAATTGAATGAGGTAGCTTGGGGGGGGGGGA
>VYZQ01017957.1:50174-65402 GCA_013400655.1 Mystacornis crossleyi
CTGCTCCTCACACGGCTTCTCCTCAATCAGTATTTTGTATTTGCTTTAGAAAATACACATATTTTTCAGAGGAATGAAAGAGAGGGGGCCAACACAACGTCATTACATTTAAAAGCAACGATTTTTTAACTAGAACATTATTGTCACTATTTCTGATTTGAAAGCTCAAGGTTTTATCTGACTGCTCTTCACTTCCCACCTGGGCAATGAAGCATCACCAGCACTGCAGGTTGCTGTGTGATTGTGTGCTGTGCCTTTGTTTTATGTTTCCTCTTTATTGCAGGTTGAAAACAGTTTCCCGCTCGCTTGTGTTCAACAAAGTTTTGCATCACATTTCCTATGAATTTTCTGGACACAGAATTTTAAAAAGTAATTAGCCAAATATATTACTAAGTTATCTTACTCATAAATATCAAATAGCAACATAAAAGAAGCATATGCTGCTGTGGTTCTCCAACTGGGTGCCAGATGGCAATACTAAGATTCAGACGGAATCTCTGTTATTGGAAATAAACCACCACTCAGATAACTTTCTTTGCAGTAGGAAACAAAATTTCTAGAAAAATCAACATTTTCCATGTGTCTTTCAGCTCACATATTTCAGTTTTTCATAACAGCACTACTGAAAGAGTTTGTTTGTTAGAATGAAGACAAACATCTTCACTTGGGTTAACTACATCCTGCCCTGCCCTCATCCTGACAGGTCAGATCCCCAGTGTCCCCATTTTCACTGCACCATTTTCACCTGGTTCCCAGGTGTCGCAGTCTTGTCTGAGGTTGATCTGACAGAATGCCCAGCTGGCACAACACCCGCTCTGGGTGCAGCAAGGATGTGTCTGCCTTGTGGGATCAAGCACACAGCCCCTGTACAATAACTTGTTTGAATGCACCCATCATAGTTCACTCCAGCACCTGAAAAAAAAAGCTGGTTTAAGGGCACTGAGATATTTCCCTTCAGCCAAACAAAACGTCTTGCTTGTCAAAGCAGAGATATGAGAAGTTCTGATTTTCCAGCCAGGTGTACACTGCTGCTGAGGAGATGGGAAGATTCTCTGGTGTTTATACCTTCAGATAAGACAGGATGTCTTCTTGGATGACAAATTGCAGGAACCTCTCACCAGAGACAGGTGAAATAAAAATGGAAAAAAAATAGTTACATGATTACATGAACCTGTGGTCTTTTGTGGACTTTAATCTTATTAAAAATAGGGACTTGTAAAGCACTACACCTCAAAAGAGGTTAAAAACAGGAACCACAAATAACCTTCAAGGGAAGAGAACGTTTTTTAATGAGGTTTACTAAGCTTATTCTAGGGTGACATGTGGAAAACACATTGACAAGATTCCCAAGTTTTGATCACAAATGTGACACCTCCTGGCCAGACAGTTTATCTTGTTTATCTTGTCTGGTAGCTGGCTCATTAGGCTACTCACTATCACACTGACTGAACCCAAATTTAAATTCTTAAAATTATTGGGCAAAGTTACAGACTTGGATTGTTTTGTAACTTCAGCATGGCATGATCTTTTCGTGTATTAAAAACAGTTCAAGGATTTTGAGTTTCCTGCCATTTGGAACTTGCTGCAGAGTTAGTGCGCTGCTTTGCTTGCCTTTCCCTGTGCAGTCTCTGCCTCTTCTTGAAGGTATCACCTTCCCAGAAGTTTAAAAGCTCATTCAAGTTCATTTTTAACTTCTTTAAAGCTCTGCTTTTCCAGACTGAAGAGGGGAGCTCTGCCAGCTCCACACACAAACAATGTCACACCAGGAGTCTCCCCTTTCTTACTGGTGTTAAAAGAAAGGTACTTTCTGCTGCTATTCATTCTCATTGCTTTCCTTGAGTGTTTAACCACTTCCATTTCTTTTTCTCCCCTGTACAGACACAGTGTTTTGTTTTGAAAAAGCAAGCCCAGCAGTGAGTCTTCGTTAATTCAAAAGCATTTCAAAAAAGGGCCTTATATTTTAACTTCAGTCACTCTAGCCAAAGGCAACACTGGGAACTTCAAGAAAGTACCTATTTAAATTCTTAAGAATAACTTTCATCTAATGTTACCTCCCAGTTCTCCCTATCAAAGCAAAGTAGAAAATATTTTCATTTTGCAGTGAATAGATTATGCTTTTATGGTAAGCTCATTTGAAAATGAGTCTGCTCGCCTAGAATAGTTTTGTTCTGCACACCTTTGATTTCCCAAAGTCCTTTACTTGGAGAATAGAGAAAATCTTACGTGCCAAACCATCTGAGCTGGCTGCAGCCATGACGTTCCACTGGTTGTCTGTACCATGCACACCATGGCTGTGAACACTCATTCTGCATTCAGAGGGGCAAATGCATTGGGACATCACTCTTTTAACACACTAGTATAAATATTCACCCTCCTTTTCACTCCCAAATACATGAGCCTTCAGTAGCTTTGGACCCTGGAGTCCTCTATACCACAAAGCAGCCTACTTTCGACACCTTTCTCTCAACAAATGAAATGAAGAGGACTGGAGTTATTGAACTTTCTGTATTCTACGCAGGAAACAGATTACTCAGATGTGCCAAAGAACAGGGAACATGAAGTAATCTCAGACGGTGTCGACAGAGCCTCCAGAGTATCTCTAGAATCACAGCAGTGGTGATCACAACACATCGTGTCTCACTGTGACCCCATCCGTTCAGCTCTCAGGAGGTACCAGAGTGGCCTGGAGGGAGACATAGGATCTGCAACACTACTACAGCAGAAGGAGGATGCTGTGTGGTGCTTTGGGCCATCTGCTCTCATAGGTTGTTCTCTGCATGTGTCATGAAGACACACCAAAGCATTCAAAGATACCAGAGCAGCACAGTGTCACCTTTCCTTCAAAACTGTACAGCGATTTTGCAGAAGTCGGGAGTAAAAATTACTTCTCCTGGATATTTTGGATTCATATAAAAATAGCATTGTATAGTGTCTCATACAAATAAATTGCATATTTTATATCTTATAGTTATATTTTATAGTTGGTTCTGGTCTTCTTTTAGCAAGTGTTTGCATTTGAAGAAAAATGTTGCATTTCCAGAGCAGCACAAGCACAAGCACCAGCCTAACTTTTCAACTGAATGTGACTGCAGCCTATACAGAAAAGAAAGCCAAAATCATTTGGGCTACACCAGAGACTGAACTGCAGCAACCAGGACCTGAAAACTTCCCTGGAGTTGATGCACGCTCTCCACATAAGAGAGCATCCCTCAACACGCTCATGTGTGTGGCTGGAGCACAGAGGAGGACACGTTATCATCTCTGGCTCATCCATTACAGCAACAGACACCAAAGAGTTTTCCTTCTGCATAGAAAGTACAGGAGTGACTCTGATAAAATTCTCCACACTGAAACATGTTGAGGAAAGTGTAGGGATCATCTCTACTTTTATTCAACAGGCTGGGAATGTAGCCACAGTGGCCAAGACGCCAGTTTTAAGCTCCACCCAAAAGCTATAGCTTGGAAAGGAGACTGCAAGGGGCACTCACTGCAGGTGCCTCAGGAGAGCCTGTAAAATCCAGCACTGTGCCGTGGGGGTGCCAGGCAGTCCTGAAGATAACTGGAGGCATGCAGAGGGAACACAGCAAGGAAAGGCAGCTTCCCTCCCCAGATGCCTGTGGACCCAGACCCTGGGTGCATCAACAGACTCTGCAAAACCCCATCCCCACTCTGGAGGTCTGGCTCTCTGAAGATTTGGCTGTCTGAAGGTCTGGCTGTCTGAAGGTTTGGCTGTCTGAAGGTCTGGCTGTCTGAAGGTCCGGCTGGCCCCAGGCCAGCTCAGATGTGGCACAGCTACAATCCGGGACCAGGCTAGCGGGAAAGGGGCTGTGTGAGACCATCTGGGAGAAGCTCCATCAGGGGCTGATCCCTTCACTTGGGAGAGGCCTGTGCTGCAGCCCTTGCCCCGGGTCTTTGCCTGAGTGACACTCTAGCCATGCCTGAGCCCGGCCACAGGCCCCGTTGGTCCCAACCTGCTGGTTTGAATTCTGGCTTGACTGTGGACCTATCTTATCCTACAGATGTGTCTGGAGACCTACCTCGTTGGCAGAGCCAGGCTACCAGCCCTGGGCCAGCTCTGCTTGCCTTGCTCTGCCCTGCCCACCCCATTGACTCCCCAGCTCCTGCGTGACTTTCCCTTGCTGAGCAAACCCACTTTGGCTTCTCCCCAGCATACCCCCTCCAACAGGATCCCACAGCCGCCTCCTGCTTAAGGGGTGCATCACTTCAGGATGGATTTAGAAATTATCTAATAATGCATAAAAAAAGCTTTTATACCTCAAAAGTGCATTTCTAGAATTCCCATGCACCTACCAATTTAAACGGCCATTTACATAAGTACCATGGGGTAGTGAGACATAAAACCACTCACAATTTTTTCCTGCATTCAAAACTACCTCAGAGGCTTTAGAAATTCACCTGCCTACCTCACATTCAAAGAAAATAATCTCACAGGTTTAAACATTGTATTTAAACTGAGCATTCAGTTTTATTTCCCCTTTGAATGGAAACAATAGATGCCAGAGGAGGGAGCATGTGAATGTCACATCACAAACCTTCCTCCTGCCTGCATTTCAAGGACAACCAGAAACAGCTTGGTCCCTTGCTGACCTCAATACTCACAGTCTGAAAAGAACTATCACAGCCCTCAAAGCAGACCTAACAGCTGAACAACAAAAGAACCTCGAAAGTATAAAATCAAACTCTTTTTCATAATGGCCACATGCAAATCAAAAGTCTTTGATACTCATGGTGATGTTTAAATTCACTTAAGCATTGTAGAGATCAAATTTCAAGTTCCGTGAGTGGGAAATACTAAAAAAAGTGTTGAACATCATCACCTCAGTGTGCCTGAATCCTTGCATCTCACAAGACTCATTGTCCACTTCACTGCAGAGCTGCAATGAATATGGGATGGGGGGGCTCAGTCCACCACAAATCCACCATCAGAAAAGCTGCTGGTTTTAAACTGAACTGACTTCAGGAAATAGTTTCACTTGAATCAACAGTGCCTAAGAAAAGCAAAGAAAGCCATACAGAACTGGTAGGGTCCTGCATTAACTACTGTATCCTTCAGATGCTCCAGGGCAGACACTTTTCTTGTTCTCTACATTTTTTAATATGCAAATGTGCTATTATTTAGCAGACTGATAGTTCTGCAAACAAGCTACTCATCCAAAAAAAATGCAATTACTTACAGAAGGGATAATTAATGATCGTTACAATTTTGCCCAGAGCCCTTTCTGAAATTAGAGCCTGTGGACCAGTTGTCACATAAATATCTACCAGGAGGCAATACTTTCCATTAAGTCCTACCATTAAAATAAAACAAAAAAAAATCAGACAGAAGACTAGAGAAGAACAAAAGGTCATGGAAAAAAGTGACTTCCCAAGGATAGCTGCAGGGCACATACCTCCTACAACATAAACCTTCATCTTCCCCGCATCCTTCCCTCTTACCGTATGCAAATACAGACTCTGCATTTTGAGCAGTTGTTTCATTCTAACATCATTATTGGTAACTGTTGAGAAGCCCAGAACACAATCTGTTTCTACTGAACTTTCCTTAATTATCACTGGATGTAGTCTTAATGGATTGCCTGGAAGTGTCAGTAAAAACGAGAGAAAGAACCGTGGTTCAATGAGGTTAAACTTAAATTAAAATCAGGGCCTTTAAAAGGGATCTGAGACAGATAGAAAGGTTCATTCTTTCCTGGTTTTACACTTTTTCATTAAACATTAAACATGGCTTGAAAAGCATTTTTCACCATCTTTGAGTTCGTCATTCACTCACTCTTCAGGCTGAACTGAGCTTGCAAGAGAGGCAGTGAACACAACAGAAAACCGGTTGTCACTTACCAGGGCAATTTAAGGATGAGCCAGAGTTTCCACTCCCTCCAATAGCCTTGCAAGCCTCACAATATAAAGTCTGAGAGAGGCAGCCACACTGATGCATGCACTGAGCAGCAGGATGGCAGTGCCCGCTTGCTTGCAAAAGTGGGGAAAAAAGAGGCGAAGAAAGAGGATTCCTGAGAAGCAGAACTGTGACTAACTGAGGCAAAGAGATCCAAAAGTGTGGAGTCGTGCTGTGGAGTCAGTAATTCTCAATCATCTGCAGACATTTTTACAGCTCAAAAAATACATCCTAAACAGGTTAAACTACTGCGACAAAAGCAGGCACTGCTTGAAACAGGGATGGCTCATTTTCCCTGTTACACCTGTTACTTTCACTGGAGTCTAATCAGTATTTAATACTCCACCAAACAGGGCAGAAATAATGCTTTCCTGTTTCATGTCCCTAGGCAGAGCTGTGATTAGTGACGTTTTCAGGTTGCTGTCACATTTATTTCATTAGCATGAAATAGCGTAGCAACTCTCATTTGGAGGTGCTGTTTCTAGCTGCAAGGGCTGTAAAAAAACCCTAAAATATGTCATCTAAGCAAAACCACTGAATTCATCCTCAGTGTGTAGATGTCTGTGAGACAACAGAAGGGGGGAAGATCTGTTCTGGTCTCCTCAATAGATTCTCAGTCGTGAAATAAACTCTGAACTGGGACAATCACTTCATTAACTGTTTCACTTTTGATGAATTTTAAATGAAAACAGCAAGTATAATTATCATCCAGTACTCAAATCCCTCATAGGCATTTTTCAGGCCAAATGCCCTATTTATTGCCACTTCCACTATGACAACCTCCACAGGGCTATGATGAACTGCATCTGCAGAATCCCATGCAATGCTAAAACCAAAAAAGGCAGAGAGGATTATGCAGCATTTGGGGTGGGATTGGCCTTGCAGAGGGATACCTGAGTGTGGCTACACAAACCACATCTCCAAGTTCCCACTACAGACCATGGAGGTACAGTCAATGTAATTCATGAAGTTTCAGGCAGAGTTCAATTGATGAGACATGGATTTCTGTCTTAGGGTGATCTGAATTCTTCCAACTCCACTAATTCAATCAACAACCTCCACTATCATGGGAACTTAGAGGGTTGGCTCATGTTTAGGTGCCTACAGTTCAGATTTTACCCTTAGGGCTTGTTTCAGTTGCCTAAATGCAGGCAATGGCACCATCTAACAAACTGTAAGGAGGGCAGAGCTCCAGCTGTCTTCTGTGAAGGGCTTGTTTTTTGGAAGATGGCCCTTTCTATTCAATTGCACTGTTTATATATCTTATGACCTTCCTAGTGCATTTGTATCAAACTCATATGTCTGTTATTTAATTTTTTAAAAAATACCCTTTTCATTGCTCTTGGAGCTGTAGTCAAATGTTCTCCACTGGGTGGAGTAAAACCAAAATTTCTGCCCTCAAATTTTCAGTCTCATTTATCTCTGAAGCACAAGCCATTGCCAGGGCTGGTCAGTGAGCAGAATTACAATCTATTATGTGAAGATCTATGTAAGTGACTCTCAAACTATCATCTGAACCATGTAAAGGTTCTGAAATGTACTGTTACATGTTTCATCATAAAATCTCTGACCCCGTCAGATTTAAGGTTGTTGATAGGCTTCTGTTAGAGAAGTATGGTTTTCCAGTGATCACTAAGTGAGGAAACTGCTGCTCTTTCTTAATTCTTATATATAAAAAAGAAAATTAAAAAAAAAAAACAAAAACAAAAACAAAAAAAAAACCTCCTTGCTACGTTTGCCCAGAAACTGAGGAAGAAAATCGGGCTTTTAAAAGATCTGGATTTCTACGAATGCTGCTCTACATTAAGAAAGAATTAGGTAATATGGTAACCTCAATGTTCAAGGAAAATGCATGGATAAAATCTCACTGATTATGAATGTTAAAAAAGGCAGACTGATCAAAAGACCTATTGAATGACTGTCAGGAATAGCACCCACCCACAGAATGGCAAGTTTTTCTGAGTTTTGCTGTTTTAACTCTATTCTCCAAGTAATGATCTGGTCTGTTTTTTCTTGAAACATCTGTACATAAAACACATTTTATCTGGTTGCAATGACATTGTTGCTCTTTATCTCTCTGCTTTGTCTGGAGGTGTGCCAAAGAAATGTCACTACATCATTTTCAGTGATGCATGGTCACATAAACTCCGGTGTCCTGAAGCTTACCCTTTACAATTGTATGTGCAGACATTAAGGACTCCTGAAAGAAACAGCAGAGTCAGTGCCTATGATTCTGAAAAATAGGAATCTTCTACTTGGTATCCTATGGCTTTATTTGAACTTTTTACTCGGGCCTCAGAATCAGAGGTTATTTTAAAAGCCTCTTGCTGTCTCGCCACAGAACAAGTAATGCTGTGCTTTCATTTGTTCGTATAATGGAGGTGTGGAGATCAAATACACAAAGAATGGAAAGACACGTCTCCTTTTCCTAACAAAACACATGGAGAAAAACTAAACTTCTGGAAAAAAAATGAATAAAATTCAAATTTCCCAGCTAACAGGTTGATTTATGTTTACAGACCTACAGTCAAGGGTTGCTGCCTGTACATTATTTTTTTGTCCTGATCAGTGTCTAATTTCTTCTGTGGGATTTCCAGGATCAGAAGTTCCTGAGTGGAAGCAGGCTACAAACTCACACCATTTTTAGCTGGTAGGGGCCAGATTAACCTCTTGTGTGTTCTGTATTACTCTACTGCATTATGAATATGGAAAGCATTAGAAACTCATAAATCAGTATCTGTGTAAAGACATGTCACCAAAATACACTCCACCTGTAGCAGTGCAAAGAGTATAACCCATTTTAGGTTTGTTAGAGTTATCACTTTGAAAAACAACCTAGAGGAAGGTGGTGCTGCAGGAGCAAATCACTTTGAGAGCAGCATTTTCTATATCCTAACAAAGAGTCCCATTAAGAAGAGCCCATCACAAAGAAAGGCATCACTTGAAAGTGCAGATGAAAGCATGATAAATGCTTTGACTTTCTCATAAATTTTTTATGCTTAGTAAAGTACCAGAACTGTCACAAAAATATTTTGGAAAACCATTATATCCATTCAGTTTAATTAAATGCCTAACCTAATTGAAAGAATTCACTGCCTAGTTCCAGATGGTGTGTGAAATGCATCGGCTTTTATATTAGAAAGAGTGATTGTTAAAATATACTGGTTTTAATGAACCCTTCAGATACTTTTAAAACAATATTGCTAGTAGTGTTGGCACTTTTCTATAAAGAAAATCCAATTCACATGAGAAAAGGATAAAGTCAAAGGTATACCAGCCGAAAAAAAACCTCACCTCAAATATTGTAACTACAAATAAAAAGCTTAATTGGTGATTATTTTTTTTCGTAGTCTCAATTGAGATGGTAACTCCTTAGAGAAAACAATTGAAGTAACAGCTACTTCCCCCCAACCCCAGGGAAATGTTCTCTGATCTGACAAACCACATGAGCAGTGTTTAGTTAGGTCTACATGGGAAGATACTGGAAGTGAAGACTGAGTACTTCATAACTAGAAAATTCCTGGCACGCTCTGGGAAGCTATGAAATAACATTGAATTTGCTGCAAGGACAGTCTGATTCTTCATTTTCTCTCGCCTCCTCTGTGAAGAGGGAGTTGTTGTGTTACTAATGTGGTGCTGTCCTTGGTCTCCTGGCAATGTCACCTGTCCTGCTGCACCTCTTCTAGGGTGGGGAGCAGAGTTAAGCACAGTTTACTGATAAAGGGGAACGGGCTGGAGGAGGTGGCCAGACTCACCGGGGAGGGCAGAGGTAATTAATGAGCTGGAATATCAGAGACAGAAACAACTCGATGGCAGATGAAGGCAGGGCAGAGCTTCGAAAGGGGAAAAGCTTGAGCTCTCCACCTCCTCAGCCCTGATGTGATTGGTATGCTGTTCTCAGAGCTTCCCTGCAGCTCCCTAAAAGTGGTCATGATACAGACAGGACAAATGCAGAGACCCACAGGTGGGTACAGTGCGCTGGAAACAAGGCTAAAATTTCCACAGCTCCTCCAGGAAGTCTGTGCCTGGTTCTTAAGGACTGTCATCAGGTGGTGGTGGGACGTCAAGGGTGGAAGTCAAACTGCAAATTAAAATACCTAAAATTAAGGACCAATATTAACCTGAAAATCATCTTTATATCTCTAGGCACAATTGGCTGTATTGGCTAGATATGCACAGGATGTAACCGAAGTTTAGACAGTCCTGCAGACACTGATATTTACGTGTCTTAATCTGTGAATTTAATTCCCTTCCAGAACCTAATAATATTACCAAATGGGCTGACATATATGGCACGGAGTGGCTTTCAGAGCAGGCATCCAGGAAGACTGCAATGACCAGAAAACTACCCTATTTCCCAATGCCTATTAAAATTCTGTAAGAAAATAGAAAAAAATAAATTATATTTTAAAGGACAGTACATTTTTTGTCCATTCACAATACCACATTGGAAGGATACATGATCATATTTACAACTACAAGCCAGACTTACCTACGTAGCATTTCTTTTTCTAGAACTTTAGCACTTAGGCCGCTGCAAAGGAGCTATGCTGCATCTGTATTTTGATTCCTTAGTTTTGCTTTCCCCACTACGTTTTAAAATCTGTATTGGAAGTCACTGAGGTGAATACACAGATGTCAGGTGAGAGTTTAATGACCTTCACATGCAGGAATACAGAAAAAATAATCCTTTCTGCCCCTAACATCTGCAAATGTGATTATATCCATGGTGAATCCTATGGTCAGCTACAGCATGGAGAAGCTAAAAGTTGACATACTGTTTGTGACTTACAAAATCACTTGACTTTGAGGTTACTTCTTTCATATGTAATTGGATCTAAGGTGTTTCCTCTTATCTTCCCAAATCCCTCTGTTTGCTTTCAGTACAATCTACATCTGCAAGCTGCAAAATGGATTTGATGCTGACGTACCATTTTTGACAGAAAATCTCCTGTCCCACTTCTCTGACATTCTTACAGAAATTTAAAACGAATATTCAGAGAATGCCTTAAGTCAACAGGATTAAGGACTGTCAAGTGCACTGCTTAGTCCCGTCTACGTGCTAAGGATTTTATTGTATTTTCATGAGAATATTTGCACTGGCAGTTAGGGATGTCTCTAGGGTTTAGCTTTTTTTTTCTCTTTAATAATAACTAGGGAGGTAAAAGAACTGCCAGTTGGGATAAGAAATTGAACTCCTACCTTCCCAGCTCTCCAGTGTCAGTTTAATTGAGTTCATTGCATAACCTTTAATCTGACATCCTTTACTCTCAGCAGTGCATTATCTGACTAACCCCTAATTATCAGTGTGTACCAGTGCTGGTGACTTGAGCACCATGACCAGGCATCCCACTGCTCCCTGGGGGAACCAGCACAGTGCACGGAGTTCCGTGACTTGGAGAGGCTGAAAGGGAAGGTGGGAAGGTGAAGCAGGGAAGGAACTCGGCTTTTGGGGCAGGATGAGCCAAAGGAGGCAGAGGATATCAGGAGAGAAAAAGAGCATGGCAGCCACCAAGGAAGAATAAGCACTAAAAAAACTGGGTAGTGTTGGAGAAACAGGCAGAAAATGGGGAAAGATAAAGAAGATACAGAAATTAAGAACAACAAGCTGATTAAAAAAAAAGCCTGACATGCACAATCCTGGCCTTAATAAATCCTACCATGTTGGTGTGGTAGAAACAGAAGGCAAATGATGCAGACTCTGCTCCAATAACATGAAAACCTGCATTTAATTCAGACACACGTCGAGAAGTATAGGAAGCACCTTCTGCACTTTGGTACTCTACAGCCCAAGAGTGAGTAAGGACCTAGGATTTATAGTGGTGTCTTCTGGAAAGATACATAATATACTAAACTTGAAACACCTCAAAAGATAAAAAATAGAAAGAAAAATCAAAGAAAAAAACCCACAACAGAACTTAAAAAAATCCACTGGAACATTTTCACTTTAAGTAGTGGGGATTTTTTTAAAATATATTTCCTGCGTTCATTTTTCAGACAAAAGTCAAGATTTTAGAAAAAAATCATAGTGCATTATAAAGTTTCTCTTTTTTCCTACTCTCTTCCTAATCTTCCATTTTATTCTGTCTTCCCTTCTTCCTCTCTTTCCCTCTTTCCCAATAAATCTGAAAAGAAGGGGAAAAAGCACAAACCAACCTTTTTTCTGCTCCAGAGAGATGATGGCAGAGAGAAAGGAAAGACCAGAACAGTGGAACAAAAATTATGTGGTTAGTTTGGAAAAGGTATAAAACTTTATGGCCAACTCAAGGATGGGAAGGATCAAAAAGGATGGGAAAAGGAGGGAAAGAGAGGGAATTTCTTCTCCACAACAAAGTGCAAATCACTTCCTTTATATTTTTCCAGCCCACACGAACAATTAGTCTATTTAGAGACAAGAATAAGGTCTAATTTATTAATAAAAGATAGCAAGTCTGCTAATATTATATCTTTGTTTTATTAACATGAAGCAGTACAGTTGCAGACCTTATAATTTACTCAACATCAAAGAGTAATTTTGAATAGTGGATTATGTATAGAATGTTTCTACCTCCATCCGAAAGGCTAATTTGTTCAAGGGTGAGGAATAACACACCAGAAAATTGATAGAGCTTATATGGGATGCAATAACAAGGAAGGGTTGCATTGGCTTGGCCCCATTCAGAGTCTGAGTTTATAAAGTAGTACTGGGCTGTGAAAGAACAGGACAAAAAAATTTAAAAGTCCACCTCTCTGCTGAATGTTTCATACATATGGAGGAACCTGGGGTAAGGAGGATCTAACAAGGTCTCCTGGCCTGCAGGGCTTATGTCCTAATCAGAGAAAACACAGAAAGTCACCAGGAGAAGTGCAAGGTCTCAGAGTCCAGCTCTCCAGGGCAGGGACCATCTGTCTGCTCTGTGCTTGTACAGAACCAAGCCTGGTGGGGTTTTGGTGAAAAAAGTTAAAAAATTATACTGGCTTTTACCTGAAGGCAATTTTGAGGCTGTATATTTTGGGAATACCGATGGGTAAACAATGACCTTGACTGCTTTATTAAGATGCTATGTCCATGGATTAATGGTTCTGGCAGCCAAGATTTTCCTGTTCTGGAAACATTTGCATTTAACCCAAGGACATGCCATTTACTGGGACTTTAATGCTCTGTAAAAATACAACCCAAAGCACAATGGTGTTATTGTCTTTTCTAATTCAATACCACTGTCTTCCTCGAAAAAATTGCAGATTTCATCCTTCTCAGCTGTTACTACCAGAGATGGAGAGAACTAGAAAAAATCATCAAAGAAACAAGATCTGACATCTATAAACCAGAGAAGAAAAACAGAAGTGTTGTATAGTGTGAGATGCCTTTATCTAGCTGCCAGCTTCTTTGATGAGTTCACTCAGAGCATTCACACTGAACTGGGGCTGAAGGTTTTGTTCCTCAAACATCCCCTTCACTCAAGGCAGATTGGCTCAGCACAGTTCCCACTTGGGCCCTGTTCATTACCAGAGGAATAGGGAAGGAAGGAAAACACCTTCCACTCTCCTAATCTGGATTTATGAGCCATTGCTCTTTTTAAGCAGGCAGCTGTCAGAAATGCTGTAAGGTTTATCTCAATCTCCTCCCATGGCGACAAATGCTGACCATCACCTAACCCATTCAAAGATATTAAAAACTGTGGGCAGTATAGTAGAGCTGGAATGTAATTAAAATCCCCAAACAAGGCAGATTTCATCCTTCTGTTGTAAATTGCCCTCTTTGATGTTGCTTTTAAAGATGATCAAGTGTCTTCAAGGCTTTGGAAAGTCACGAAGTGGGAAATGTGTTGACTGCTAATAAAACATGGGTTACAAACATCTTTAACAGAAGGCACAAGGGTGAATTTGTCTCACCACAATTCTTGGCTTAGATGTAGTAATAATGCTGAAAGATACAAAGCGCTCTCAAGAAAGTTACTTTTTAAAATGGTGTATAGATTTTAGGGCAAACAAGTACAACAGAAAGGTCCAGCTAATGCAAATGGAGTAAATCCAGTCGGGTAAAAAAGCCAGCTGAAGTAAATAGGCAGTGGAGCTGTCTGGGTGAAGCAGATACAAATGTTTGTAAGTCCCAAATTTGGCAAATGTGTCACGAGACCAGGTGTGGAGCAAGAGGGGTCAGATCCTTCTCTGAGCGGCTGTCCAGGGACAGCCCAGGCTCCTCTGGCACACACAGAAAAAGCATTTCACAGCTCAAATGAGGAGTCTGCACAGGGCAAAATTTGGGGTCCGCTTTTTGCTTCCACGACACACTTGTTCTTCCCCTTCAGATATTCCAGTCAGGCTGTTGGAGAAAATCTGGTACATCACACTTTCTTCCAGAGGGACCAGAGGTTTGTTCATACTGGTTGCACATTCTCTGCGCCTTTTTAAGTTAAAGTAGACAAAATAATAAGCCATCAGCAGTAGCAGACTTAAAACATCACATCATCATGCTCTCAACTAATTATTTCATCAGAGAGAGGTTAACTGAACTGATAGGTGTGCAGTGCATGAATATGAGCCTATGACAGAGTGTCTTGATCACATTTTACCCCTTAAGTGCCTGCTGTATGAATTTCAGAAGCTTTTCAGGTGTCTCTTTCACTGAAGTGGAACCTGTGGTGGTTTGTTGTGGTTTTCTTTGTGATTTTCTTCTTTCAGAAGGAATTCTTTATTCTTGATGGAATAAGACTACACTGAGACTTTTAGAAAAAAATATTTCTTTACTATCAAGCTATGAGGCATGAAGTATGGCTCTCCAAATTAAGTATCTGCCATTATCTGTATTTAGTTACTTTTGCTTTTTTATTGTGCTTATGCTCTGAATGCAAACATCAAAAGTGAGATCTGTGTGTTTCTAATGGTGCTGCAAGCATTTCTGTACCCTGACCATTAAGAGTCATAAAAGAGTGGTCTAAGAATGCTCTCCACAGTAAGAGTGACAAACCTCAAGTGATAAAAGAGGTTACAAACAGAAATAAAGAAACTCTTTCCTGTTTTAGAGGAGGCACAAAGTACTTAGTCTTGTTCAGACCACAATGAGAAGTTCGTGTTGGAAGTAAGGACTTTCAAGTTTGAACCAAGAAAATACTCTTCCTCAATTTCCTTTTCTTAAGCTTTCTCCACTTGGTTTCTACAGAAAGTATAGGGTACACCTGAGTAGAAGTAAATACATCAGTATGGTCAAAGTGCTTCCAATTTGATGTGTGTGTGTTTTTCTGACTAGTGGCAGATAGGGAAAAAATGCCCACACCTGCATTTATTTTGATCAATAGCACTGAAAAACCTTATAAAATCCCTCTTTCATCTGAACATGC
>VYZQ01017957.1:65426-85939 GCA_013400655.1 Mystacornis crossleyi
TCATCTGAACATGACCTAGAATGAAGAAAATATAATAAAAGAGGAATCAAGTTCCTTCTGTGACAAAGCTATGAAATAACATTCTTTATTACTTGTTCTGCCAAAGGAGATTGGAACTTCTGTATTTTAGAGTCTGCTTTGGATATTTGAGACCACATGTGTGTTTAAATATCTTTTAGGCTCCAAAGAATAATAATAAAAATAATATAAACAAAAGCAAGGCTATTTTTTTAATATACTGAAATACAGCTATTGAACCATGGCTTGCTTGCAGGTAAATTAAAGCACAAATTAACAGAATTAGGCATGAGCTTAAATCCTGTGGATTTCAAAGGGACAGAAGCCCATCTTTAGACATGAGTAATTCCCTCTGCTGGGCCTATGATGAAAAATGCACGTTACAATTCCGTGATTTATCAAGATCAAACCACATTTGGGAAAGGCACAACTGTGTGCATTTCAGTATATTTGATTTCAGAAATACCAGCTTCTCGTGATGCATGGGGAATATGTTTAGTAGACCAAGAACTTCAGTGATGAAGACGCAGTAAATCAGCAACTCAGTCAATGATACTAACACAAGTCCCTTCTATATTGAGGTTTTACAGAGATTTCTGTTTAGTGATTTATATCTCAATATCAAGTTGTGACAAAAGTATGGAGTTTAGATCCAGGCTTTAATATATAAAGAACCAGGGGTGTTTCTCATATCTATGCTTAAGTTTAGAAGAAATGATTGAGTGCATGACCCAAATCCATAGAGGCTTTCTGCTTCCAGTGCTCTGAATCATGTGTCCTTCAAGGGTATTACATTTTATTTTTTTAAGTTTACTAGTAAGAGAATGAAAATAACTAATTTATTTCCTCATTTGCAAGTTCATGTTTAAACTTCAGGATATCATACCATTTATGAAATGGAATGCATTTCAATTTCAAACAGAATTTCCACCATATAAAGATCTACGCTGTGTTATGCATTTGTTTTCTCATAAACAGGAATGTGAAGAAAGGGACAGTCTACAAATGGAATTAGTTTTCCTTCTTTAAGATGTCATAAACCCCATCACTTTCCTAAAGTGCAGCCAATATTGCAGTCTGAAGCTGGGACCAAAAGAATGACAGAACTGATTGAAGTTTTTTTCACTTACTGATCAAATGAAATATTTTGGATCCAAACCAATTTTGGATCAGTACAGTTTTCTTTATTTGTCCCCACAAAAATGTATGTGTTTCAGTATTTGCTGAAGTCACCAGGGACCGGTGATGTATCTTTCGCAGAAAATCTCTCTTTGTAAGACATCTGTAGGATGCAAATTGTAGATAATCCTGATAATTGTTAAAAGTTTCCTCTCTACTAAGGGAATAGAGATATTTTAAAGTCCTTTAAACTTAGCATCATACCTTCCTTGTATATAGGGGAGAAATAAAAACAGTTCTGTCCCTGCGTGGAGTTGCAGGTTAGATCTTTAGCTTCACTGGAATATTGCCTGTGACCTCTACACATTTCAGCAGGCAAAGACTGCAAGTGCTGATCATTCTCCAACACCCTTCACATGTCCTGCTAGGAAGGACAGCTAACTCCTTGTAGTGGTTTAGTTTTTTCAACCTGCTACAGTCCTCCTGCCAGTGGCTGGGAAAACAGACCTGTGGTGCCCAGCCTGGTGCATCCCTGCATCCCCAGGCTTTGCAAACACGGGGGTTAACATTGGGTACCTGTTTTGGAGACTTCGGGCACAGCTCTTGTGGCTCCCTGTTATTTGCAAGTTTCAGATTGGCTGCATTTCATTTCTTTTCTCTACTCCTTTTGGTACAAGCTTCCCTTTGAAGAAGGCACCAGAACTGACCACTGATAGCAGCAGGACCAGGCTTTCATTCACCATCTTTGGCACCTCACAGGTGCACTCACACACATCCACCCAGAGGCTCACAGGAAAAGGTCACAGAACAGAGCTAACTGCCAGCTGGAAACTTGTGGTATAAACTGCCTTTGTTAAATTATTTCAATTCAGGTTTCATGTTAGGCATTATATTTTTATTATGCAATAGTACTATACAAAATTACATGCACTATAATATGTGTAGTTGGATTTTTTTAGTTATCTGTCACTAAACAATCATTGAGCACCAGGCATCAGCAACTGCAGGGTTTTTTCAAGCTTTTCAGAAAGATTAATTATTCTTAGAATCACTTTTTTTCCCCCCCTGTTAATAAACTTACCTTTTTCTTGCTGAAAATAAAGTCTATTTGCTCTTACTCTGCTTCTGACTCACTACTCTCCATTTTCTAAGAAGCTCTTCTGGACTGGAGATGCCTTGAAATCCTCTCCTTTTAAATCAAACAAATTCAGCCTTCAAACAAGCTTAGTTTAGTTTTGTTTACTTCTTAAATCTTGTCACTCTTGCTTTTCTCTGGATTCTTTTTGATTTGTACTTACAGTTCTGAAACTGGGACTCAAATCACAAAAAAATACTATTTATAGCAGAATAACTATTTCCCACATTCTATTACTGCTATTCTTATTTAAACTTTCCTCAAGAAATTCCTTACATCTTTACAACATCATTAACAATGTCTATCTAATTTATGATCTAACTCCAGTTCTTTCCATGCTGCCCAGTGAAATATTCTCCATTTTATATCTCTGCATTTGATTCCCTTCAGTCCTTCAGACAGTATTTTGGTTTATTTAACTGTATTTTAATGATTTTAGGCTGTTTGACAAGCAGGCCCATGCCACTCTGTATTCTGCCCTGTACTCTGCAGTGTCCGTAACCCATCCCAGGCTGGCACCAGCAGGAAATGTCAGAAGGGCAAATTTTCCTCCATCAGCTGAATTGGTGAAAATATTGACAGCAAGGCCCAAGGTTTGATGCCTGGGTACATTTCAGTGAAAGCTCTCCTAGCTCTACAGCAAACCATGAATAGGTTACTGCTTTTCAGGCACCTCTACATCCATTTTGAGATGATTGTACCCTAATGCATTTTCCTCTACACCTTTTGGGAAGTGCCATTTGGAATGGTGTTGAAAGCCTTGCTGAATTCAAGATAAGTCACACCTACCACTTTTTATCCACTTGGCAGATCCTATCCTTTTACAGGGATGGCACAATTTATACCTGACAAATCCACAGGGTCTATTTTTATCTCCTTATTATGCTCCACAGGGTTATTAATGAATAGATCCATTCTCCTTTGGGCTACTGGAGTCAGCTGCCTGCTTGACCATTCTCTCAAGCTTCTTCCTTCCTGGTGGTTCATTCCCCAAGTGTGGTTCACTCTCACTGGTGATTTTAGACAGACACTCCTAGACTAAATATGTCTGACTTACAGTCATTTTATAAACATTTTATAGTGTTTTCTCCTCCCCTCTTTTCTCCAGGCCATCTGTCTCCTTGTTAAATTTAATCACTTCAGTTAAAGGGTCACAAATTTCTTTCAGAAGGTTGAAATAAAGAATAAAAATTTCAGCCTTTTCTCATCCATCTTGTTTTTTCTTTCCACGGTATGTAATAGGTTTCACTTTTTTTTTTTTTCCCCATACATGTTCCTAATGTATTCATAGTGGGGGTTTTTTTCTTGTCTTTTAGGTGACTTGCTTGCTGCAAGTCATTCTGTGCCTCAGCTCAACTTTATTTCTTTCCAGATTCTTGTGTATTCCTTCATGTTACCATTTGAAACAGTTTGACCTCTGAGAGCTGAATCTTATGTAAATTTTTTGCCCACACTAGAAAATACCAAAGAACCATCATTTCACAGAGTTCCCCCACAGCATGTTCCAAGCAATCTGCTCAGATACACAAATTTTTATGATCACAGAAACATCCCACCTGGGAACCTACCCTACCATACCACACAGTTCCACTGCAAAGAAAATTCAACTAATTGAAAAATCTGATCTGAAAGTGTGTTGTGGTTTGGTTCTTTTTTTTCCCTCACTGTGCCCAGTTGTGTAATTGCCAAGTCTTTTGTAAGTCAAAAAACATGATGAGCCAAAGCCACAAGGAAAGCACTAAATGAGCTATCATTTGTGGCTTTCACATACCATTCTTTATTTCGATAATACAATTCAAAATTACAGTGGTGAACACGCGTAAATGTCAAGTATAATAGGATTTGGTGGCAAAATAAAACAGAAACTGGCAATCTAACTGTTAGGCTCTGCGCTGGAGTCCTGCAGTACCTTTTGCTATGCAGCTTTTACAGCTGTGGGGAAGGGCTGTCTGTCAATACAGCCGTGTGTTATTGTCAACCTATTTGTCCTTCCCTTCAAACCGACAGCAATTTAGGCTGATTGCTATGCAGCCCGAGTAATTTGGGCCCTGCTCTCCCAGACACTCTGGTGGCAGCTGCATTTCCACAGCTTCCTGCAGCACACCTGCAGAAGGACTGCAGTCCGAGGGCTGCAGTGCCACAAAATACCGTAATTAGACCACATTTATGGCTGAAACGGAACAGCTTAATTACAGGGGAACTGGGATTGGGCATTCATGGGTAGCTGGGATGTTACCTGACGGCAAAAGGCGAGTGCTGCTACTTCACATGCAAACCAGTCACTCGGGCTGCTTAGCACGGTGATGGATTTTACTGTAACACCCCCACACGCTGCAACCAAGAACCCCAGCCTGAAACAGGAGCGGAAATCCAAAGCTCTCTCCAAGCATCCACGTGCTCCACTGCACCTGCACATATCCATTAGAGCCAGCCGGGAAGGGTTTGATTGCAAGGGGAAGTCCTGTGCTTGTCTCTTATTTCCCAGCCTTTGGTAGCAGAGCAGCAGCACCCAGCCGCGCTGTGAATCAGAGCCCCATTTACCACCCACCGCTTAATGGGAGCTGTTGCCCGGGATTGCTTTCAAGGGGAGGTATTTGCTTTTAAACTGGGCTCTCAAACAACCCGGGGTGGTCAGACAAGGGCACTGGCATATTGCTGGGGGAAGGGCATCTCCTGCCTTTAAAACTGCTCCTGGGTTTCATCGGTTTTGAAAAATAATAAGGAAAATTAACCAGATAACTTGGACCTTCATTCACACGCAGGGAGATGGGAGCCTAATCGCTGAGAAGTCTGAAAAGCAGCATGAAGAAGTAAAAGAGGGTTCCAAGAGATTACAAATACCTCACTGGGTTCACAGGAATAACTCACTGACTGATAATTCATCACTGGGAAATAAAATGTTTTTTTTCCAATAAACATCCTTGCCCTACACGCAATGAAAGGTGATCCCAAAAACGGATGAAAGGAACTTTTTAAAAAACCTGTGAACACCAAAAATTGGTTTATTCCTCTAATCCACACTGCAGGAAACAGCCTGACTTCATGCTATTGTTCATCCAATCCACATATCACTTTACTTTTAAGACTACTGCTTCATGCAGTTTTACTCTGACCAGTGATAAATCCCTAAATGCAATAGAGGCAGAGGAAGAAACAGTTCAAGGACTAAATAACTAAGCTTGATTTTGCAAGCAAATAGTCCTAGGTAACAAGTTAAAAAAAAAAAAAAAAGAGGAGACCTGTAATTATTTGGTGTAGTGCACACATAATAGACTTTGAAGCAATTATTAAAGAAAATTCTGATGGCCAGAGTTCATTTCCTGTGCAAAGCTCCCCCTCCCCTGAGACTGCAGGCAACTGGGCTACGTAGCCCCGAGCATAAACCTGAATAACTTCATCTTTGGGGATTTCAACCCATTTGATCACTTTAATAGAAAAAGCGATGTGACACCTGTTTGTAACCACCCGGGTTTCCTTATGTAAGTCACAGAGAGACTGTGAGAGGTGTGACCCCACACCCCGTTCCAGTTTGTGTCACAAACTGGGCCCCAAAACTGTCAAACAAACTGTCATTTGAGAATCCTTCCGTCAAAAAAATGTAAAACCTCCTCTGGAAATAAATAATAAAATGCTCAGCACTTCTCAGGAGTAATGCTCTGAAAACACGTACTGTACACCTTCTGCTCCCCTGTTTCTCTCCAGTGCCTAAAACCTGAGCAGAGATCTGAGAGAGTAGCTGGAGCCCAGCATAGTACTAAAACTGAGTATTTGCAATGTTAATCCATTGGATTCTGCATCTTTTGCACCCTCTCCAATTGTAAGTGGCTTCTGGAAAGAGGTTAAAGAAAAGGTAGGTATGAGCATGGCAGAATGAAAACTATCAAGTAACAAGGGCTTGCTTAAAACAGAAGCTACTCCAGAAAGGGCTGTTCCAGAGGACATGTTCCAAATAACTCACTATGTGCACAGTCTTATACATATAAATATACAAAGTGTGTTTCAAGGACACACTTTTGTAGGTCACACTTGCATGAAAACACAGAATATATTTGTGTATCTGTACAAAGGATGCACTTGTGTGTTCCTGGACCCACTTTGAAAGTGAGCAGGACCTAACCCTACAATAAGCAGAAAAAAAGATCTTGCTGATGTCTTTATTTTTTTTTTATTTTTAATTTTTAGTGCATAAACAGAACTTGGACCATGCCCTGAGACCCAGAAGAAGCCAGTGCCACAGTGTCCTGGGCCCACACTTAAACAACATTAGACATAGCAGCTACAGTGGGGCACGAGGAGCCTGGAGCTGCAGCACGGCAATGGCAAGCATCACTATGCCTTGCCAGGAGTATGGCAGATTCCCACTGCTCTCATGTGGGGATCAGCAGCTGTGGGATGAGCAGCCTGAGCTCAGCCTTTCTGAGAAGCCAAGGGCGGGGGGAAATCAGCAGAGAAGCCCTCTCCTGTGATGAGACTTCTGAGACCCAGGAACAGAACCCGCCATGGGCCATTCCTGTCTGAGCAGCTTCTCTTTGGTGCCAGACTATGCCATGTTGCAGTTTAACCCCAGCCTGGTGGGATGAGGAGGAGAATCAGAAAAAAAATGTAAAACCCATGAGTTGAAATAAGAAGTGTAATACCTGAAATTAAGTAAAATATAGTATAACATAATAGTAGTAGTAATAGTAATAATAAAAATGTGAAGAAGAAGGGAGAGAAGTAAAATGTAAAAGAAACAAATGATGCATAATACAATTGCTCACCACCTGCTGACCGATGCCAAACCTGTCCCTGAATCATGACTGGCCCCTCTCCTGGGTAACTCACCCAGTTTATACACTGGGTGTGGGGTTCTCTGGTATGGAATATCCCTCTGGACAGTTGGGGTCACAGCTGTTCTGGCCATGCTCCCTCCCAGCTCTTTTTGCACTTCCTCCATGGCAGAGCATGAGACACTGAAAATTCCGTGGCTTAGGGTAAGCACTACTTGGCAACCCAAAACATCAACACTATGCTGAATCCAAAACACAGCCCTGCACCAGCTACTCAGAAAAAATGAACTCCATCACAGCTGAAACCAGGACACGCTGCCATGAGCTTGCTTGTGTCTCTTATTTGTGTAAGGCTGTCTGCACCTCGCAGCTGACAGGAAACTGAACTGCTTCTGTCGTTTCTTTATTTCATTTTCCAGCAATTTTCCACCAGGGTATGTGGGAATTTAAAAGAGTGACAAACTCATTTTGGGTTTGTGCTGCAAACCAGATCAACCGAGGTTTTGCTCACATACCACGACTGTCTGAAGAGATTTGGCAGAGGCTCAAATCCAGCTGGTGCTGGATGGGGCTTGGGCAAGTGATGCACTTTCCAATTGACCTGATAAACTGGCAGTCTTGGATGGCTGCATCTTGTCTAATTTGCAAGAACTGCTATACAGAGCTTATTGGAATCATAAATTCTGGCTTTCTGGAGTCATTGTGTCTACAGGTACCTGATTCCGCATTTGGATTCTTCTTGATGAGATGTCTTGTTTCCCCTAATCCAAAAGACTATGGCTACAAAATAAGGGCTAGAAATCATTTGAGACTAGATTCCATAACAGCATACAGGAATCACAACTGTGTATACAGCAGGCACTTTTCCTCCATCCTGCATTTCCCCTCCTAAACAGTGGGTTTCACAAAGACAGGACTCTTTTTTTCCCAGCTCATTTTTAGAAAGCATGAATAATATGGATCAATATTCATAAAGAGTTTATCTCTAAATATTTCTACACTTCATGTTATTTTTCTGCCTGCTACAGATAGATAATTTGCTATCTATTTTTTACAGCTGTTTTATCCTTCCTCTTTCCCACTGACTTGGTCGCTACCCGCATCTCTACCCTGTCTATACTTTTCTATTGCTTTAAATCTTTAGATGTAACCTTTAAAACGGAGCTCTTTGTATGTCTTTACTTCTTAGAGTGACACAGAGAGCAGCAGAAGTGGTAGAAGTTTATTTTGGAGTTTCAACAGAACTATCTGGAAACTTTTAAACATTTTTTTACAATAAAATTCTAACACATTTTTGCCTGCACATATTGACAGACAACATCCAGTGACATCTGCTCAAGGAAAGTCTTAGGAATAAATGTCTGATTTAAGAAAAATGAAAAACCTGGTGGCAAGGACAATTCTCCAGGTCACAACCTGGCTCCACGTAGCTACTTTTCTCTGTTAAAACTTCACTGCCCAGCCTGAAGGAACAACCAAGCCATGCTCAAAGAGGAGAGGCTGACATTATGAGACATGAGACAGCTCCAAGGCTTTAAGGCAGAAGACCAAGCACCTGTAAGGTGAGCTCAATGTGATGCACTCTCCAGGAGGCCTCACCCTGTACCTGCTCATGGGCGATGATGCAATGAGCACCAAGTGTTTCGTGGAGAAGATGACTGATGAGCTGAGGGTCCCTGTGAGCAGACCTTTGGGTTGATTGCAACACACAGGTCATGATCTACTATGTCCTATAATTTTGGGGGGTTGGCTTCAGTTATCTGGTATTTGACTGCCTCACCATTTGAAGTGCATTTATTCTCTCCAAGATGGAAGAAACTGATAGTTACGCTTTGAAGGGTGGAAAAAAAAGCAATTGAGAAATTAAGTGCACTGATCCACACTGTATAAACACTGAAATGGAACACAAGGACTAATTTACTCACAATTAGCAGTTGCCTGGCCTGAAGGAGTATCTCTATCCATTTGCAAGAAAGAGAGGCATGGGAGCTGTAAGCCCCTTCTTGCAGGACCTGAGCAGACCATTCCTTTGAGTCTGGGTGCTTGTTCCCTCTCCTTGCTCATCTCAGTGATGCCCTCTCAACACACACTCTGGAAACGTCTTTAATGTTCACAATTACTGGAAAGAAAGTAGAAATCTCAGAGAAGAAAGGATTTGCAGAAAAGTGAGCAATGATTTTGTGTAGTTTTGATTTATTGACTAGTGGAAGTTATGTATGTATGGTTATTTAATGCCTGTGGCTGGCTGAGCAAATTTGTTACCTAATTCAGAGTGCTTAATGCTGAGTGGTCATTATGTTGCTGCAGGCTCAATTAACTGGTGGGTGGACTATGAGTTTTAATATAGATGGAAGTTTTTTTGGTTTCAAGAAGCAAATGTTTTATTAATTTGCCTTTTTTTTTTTGCGTACTGTCTCAGTATTGACTATAAAAAATGTCTGAACACACTAAAGTCTTCCTGTTATGGCCTTTTTCAGTAATAGTCGTTTTATTTTCTTAGACTATTCAGAAATATTCTCTCTGTATCCCTACCCAGGCATAGTTTTAAAAAAAAAAGGATTTTTGAATGCATTTATGTCATCAAAGCCTGTCACATTTATATTTAGTTGGTACCTTTCGAGATTTGCACTGAGCTGATTTGATGGTGAAGTGTCAGCCCAGCCAACAGACACTGCTCTGGGTCTTAGGGCATGTTCAGTACAAGCGAGGTGATGAGCTTGATGAGTTGACAGCCCCCTTTGCTTCCTGATTTTCATGTTTCTATTTAAGTGTGTGACTCAAACCCGCAATATTTCCACGATTACCCATGTCCCCATGACATTTAAAGGACAGTCACTCAGACTGCAGGTGGTTTGTGCTTTATGTCTGAACAAATGGAGCTATTCAATTTACCCTGCATCCAGCACTTCATTACATAAATCCTTAACCAATCTCCTCTTTGTCAAAAATTAGACCCTGAGCTACCTATCTGGAGAACATTTACCTTTGCAGCAGTGGGAAGCAGCAACTTGGAAAAAAATTTTAAGTTGCTGAGGTATTTGCAAGGGTCTAGAAAACAGCTCAAGCAATCTTTCCCCCTCACAAAGGCAGCCACAAATGCATCTGATGCAGTGTGCCCACAGGTGATGACCACTGGTCCCCCATTTCTCAGGAACATCCCTAGCTGGCTCACGGAAGCATAAGGAAGGCCCTTGGCATGTGGATAAATTTGTGATTTATTCATCAGAAACTTTGCCCTTCTGTAATCCAGTAACTTCCCTCATCACAACCCTGATGATGAGAAGATCACACTTAAAATTCTAAAATCCATCTGCATCTCCTCAGCACAGCACTCAGGACAGCACTGTGTCTCTTCATCAGCTCTCTCCAAGGGAGAGCAAAAACAGAGGGAATGTCACCATCTCCCCCGAGACTGGCCTGTGGTGGGCAGCAGGGAGGACCAGGACATGCACTCTGGAGGCAGAGTAGCAAGATGTGAGAATAGTTTCTCCACGGAATTAACCTCTTCACAGGCACCTCTGGACTGGCTCCAGACCAGGCCTCACTGCTGTGCTTTGCTTCGGTGGGTCTCGGTTCCCTGCGTGGCTCCACACTGGCTAAGTGAGCACTAAAATACCATACAAAGATTTGAGAAAGTGCTGCTCCTTTTTACACTGTGTCGCTTCATTTATTACTGCGTATCATTTAGCTTTACGTATTTACCACCAGTGCATCTGGTAGCAGTTACTTTGCTACTGTAGACATTTCCTATTACCTGATGTAAACATTTTCTATTACCTGCTCCTCAGTGTAAGCTATTCTTAACAATCCAAAAGGTGTCAAGGAATCTGAGTTCTGACCCATGGGGTTTCTTGGAAAGCACTGAAGTGGTTAATTTGTGCAGCTCCAATAAGAATCAAAGTGCTTTGCAACAAGAATATCATGTAAACTCTCCTCAGCGCAGGTAGTTAATTGAGTCTTGCAAATTTTACTTGCCTGCTCAGCTGGGATGAGTAATTATTTTTGATGGGCGAGTAAATTGCCATTAGTATTTCCATTCTGCTAAAGCTGGAAGATTAGTCTTTGTGGCTGAGCTGATAAACTTCCATTACGGTTTTGCAAGCCTGAAAGAATGGATGTAGCTGTACTTTCAAAACCAGACACAAAATCTGTCCTGATGGGTACAGCCTCAACCCTTACTCAAACACAGAGCCTCCTCAACAAGCAGCAGGAGCAAATCCTGCAGAAACACTGACACCTACTCAGCTCAAGGTCTTGCTTGATCTCTGCTGTTTAATAAGGAACAGTCATTATGTGAAATACTACACGAGCACCTAATAGCTGAGTAACATACCATGAGTATGTACACCAGCACAGTATTTGCTGTGTCCCTAAAGCCCCTGTTTACTTCATTCCCATATGAGGCTCGATCTCATGAATCACATCTCCTCAAGCTGCCCTGAGCTGTCTCCTGAAACGCCTCTCAAATCATTGCTGCTGTTTGCCCTGATTTCAGTGCTAGTGATTCCAGGCACCCGATACCCAGCTGAAGCCTGGCACTCAGTGGACGTGGGATACAGCTGGGCCACCTGCCACAGAGTCTGTGCAAGGCTGATGGAGGACACAAAACTTTCCATAGAACAAGCAGGAGAGGTCATGGGCGAGGAGCTGATTGCAGGAGAAAGACTTCAAGATTGCATTAGTCGTCACAATTCTTTAAGAAAGTCTTTTCAAAGGAAATTTTTGGCTTGAGAAATAGCAATAAGGACCAGTTCTTACGATTACACAGACACTTGAAACGGAAGGGGGGTCACAGCAGGGCCAGCATGAAGTAGCTGGGAGAACTGGCATTAGGTGTCTGAATTTGATTGCAACGTGTGTACCTGCCCTCACTGAGATGATTCTCCACTGTGCAGAAGTCTGCCCTGAATTTCCAACATTCCCACCAGCATTCACGTGCGTGGAAGAAAGCTTTAAATAAACTACACAGCCGCAGCTGTGCCTTGTGCATCAGAGGGCGAAGCACAACCCCTCGCCAAGGCAAAGGCAGGTTCTGGAAAGGGTTGTTTGCAGAACCGGGGTGGGTGAGGGAGTCAATACCTTTCCCCCCACACGGAGTTTCTCGCCCCTCCTGCTGATGCACCTACACCAACAGGTCCATGTGCCATCTTAAGGACTCTCTGTGTCCTCTGAGAAAGGAAGGTCAGCTGGCTGCACTGACAAAAAGCTCCTGCTGAATTTTAAGCTGCATCTTATTCTGGAGGGTTCTTCCAGGAGACTTTTGTTGTAAAGTCCTTATAGCCCTTATGTTCTCTGAGATGCTTTTCATGCACTCCATGTTTCTCTGTTCTTCTTTGTTAATAAGGACTCAGGAAATCACTGCCAGGTTTCTCATATCCTTATTAACAAGTGGATGCTGCGACATTGTTTAATTATTAAATAAACCTCCAGTCTGAAAGTAGCTGGAGACAGAGGAGGACGAAAAAATTGTGCAATAGTTTTTGAGATGCACTGAAAAACGGTAAGAAAGTCTGCCTAGTAAAAAGTCTGATCTGGATGGGATACAAAAATGCAGATATTAGCTAGATGTTTTAAACTGATTTCACTGACATTTATAGATACAATAGAATGTATGTGAAAAAAGATTCTTTGGAAGGTATTTACAACATAAATTTTAAAGCACTTTATTTTGAGAGAAAATTACCAGTAATTTTAGCAGCTCCAACTCCTACAGCAAAAAAACACTAAAATAAAACAAAATAGAATAAACATCCCCTGGCCACTAATAACATTCTCTCTTCCCTTTTCTTAGCTTTATTTAATTGTGGTTTATACCAACTGCAATTCTATCCTACTAACTAAGAAAGCAGCAGGCTCTCATGTTTACATATCAATGTCCTGGCAGATAAAGCACAATGTGGGGCACTAAATCTCAAAGGAGGAAATGAGCCCTTCGTTTGAAGCTAAAATGAATTTGTTCTCACATGTTGTAAAATGATGCTGTGTTACTCCCAAAGCACAAGGGTGCAAGTCCAGAAATGGGCACAGCACCAAAAGTTTTTTTGATTACTTGGGACAAAAAAGATGTCTGTTTCTGCTGGCTTTCAAAGAGCATCAGGCACACCTGCCCACTGTACTTCTGAAAAACCTCCCTTCTAAATCATACCAAGGCATTCCTATGAGGAGTGGCTGAGGGATCTGGGGGTGTTTTACCTTGGAGTAAAGGAGGCTAAGGGGGTCCTTACCACTCTCTACAACCACCTGAAAGGAGGTTGTGGCAAGGTCAGGGTCAGATTCTTCTCCCACGTAAAAAGCAGTAGGGCAAGGGGAAATGGCCTCAAATTGTGCCAGGGGAGGTTTAGGTTGGATATTAGAAAAAAATTCTTTACCAAAAGGATTGTCAAGCATTGGAACAGGCTCCAGGGAAGTGCTGGTCACAAGTCCTAGAGGCTTGTAGATGGGGTGCTCCACGTGGTTTAGTGGTGGACTTGAAAATGCTGGGTTGGATTTGGTGATCGTGGAGATCTTTTCCAGCTTAAATGATTCTATGGTTCCACAGGGATACATTATTTATTAACTGCAAGCTGAGGTGAGTGATAGCGTTGATGGAATTTCCATCAAACACATAGAAAAAGGGACACAGAAATTCCCAGAAGTTCCTGGCTTACTGTTAAAAGAAAGGGAGATTTTTTTGTTTCTTCTTTCCATGGAATGAATCTGCATTCTCATCACATCACAGATGCAACCTAAGCAAGTGAGAGCAGTCCCAGGCTTTAAAGCATATGCACTCTCCCACCTTCACTGCATTTCCTAAAGCAACTAACTTTCTTATTTCTTTCACCTTGTGAATTCTCCAAACAACCACTCACACATCTTCATTTTGACTTATCAAGGTAAGAACTTATACAGCCATACCTGACTGAGGGAATTTATCATCTGGCTTAAGGCTGCAATTCAAGACATTCTCAGGATATAAAAACACAGCAATATTTTATCTAACACCTTTTCCAGCAATCTATGCAAATATATACATTGCTCCTTGGGTTTGGTTTTTTTTTTTAATTTTATTGCAACCAGGTACAGGAAACTATCACAGTGGCATCAGTGGCATGAAGAGATACAATCTAATAAATGTGCTGGATCAGAATTGTTCTGACAAGGTTCAGTGTAATAAATATATGATGAAAACAACACCCTGTTAATCACCAAAACACATTCCCTTATAGACACCAAGGCTTAGACTGGCTTATGGGCAGCATAAACCCAGCAGGATTTGACAAAGCATTGAGAAAAGAGATCATTAGTTTTTCAGAGCCATAAATCTCACATATCCAATTTTTAAACCACTGACAAAGTATCTCCATAGAGTGACTAAATTTTTCAGATGGCATAATCTCCCAAGGTCTAGTGGCAAAACTGCAGGAATCATAAAAAGAACCCCAAAATGCCAGTTTATTTTATGATTTATTATTTAACTTGTAGCAAAATTATTATCTTCCTGAACGAAAGGACTGCATCTCCAGTCCTGCTGGCAGGTAGAAAATGAATATTATCAACTACTAAATCAAACCAACAGATTAGAGACCACCTGGAAAGGGAATTTACCGTGGCATGTGAGGGACACCCATCTATCCCAGTGAGTGTATCCACCAGCTTCAGTGGAGCTAAAATTAATGGCAGTAACCAGCTCTAACAACAAGTAAGGACAGAAGAGCCACGTGTCACAGACAGTATGTGGGATAAGAAAGGAATGACAGCAGGATTTGCTCAAGTGCTGTCAAGGGTCGTGAGACTAAAGCCTCGTGGATGAGGGAACGATGGAATGTCCCACAAGAGCCCAGTGTAAACACGGGTAAAGGGATGCACAAAGAAGAAACGATCCTAAAGTTTACATAGGGAATGATGGGTTTTGAGCAATCAGCATTCAGGGGGCAGAGCTTGGGTTAAAACAAACAGATCTATGAAAATGTCGGCTGGTGATCAGGATCAGTCAAGGATGCAAGTCAAATGCTGCTAATCATTAGTCAAGAAACATGGAGCAACCAGAGAAAACATACCGGACAAGGGTCTAAATAAGGAGGTATGGAACACAGAAGGGAGCTGGGAATGCTTGTTTATTCTATCTTCCAGTATGATAATTACACAGCAGTGCATATAATGCCCTAAAAAGTGGATTCGAAAGCTAATGGAAAAATTCATAAAAGAAAAATTCATTTAGGAGTACTAAATGGATGGAGAGCTCTGGCTTATGAAATTACCGGAGGCTACAAAGACATACTTGAAAATAACTAAGAGCATGTTCCAGAAATTCGAAAATCTGTGAATTTCATAATACTTAGCATCTAAACAACCAAACCATAAAAGGCTGTGTTGCTCTTACAGCATTCTTTTTAGAATTTATTAATCAGCCACTGAACAGAAAAAACACCGCAATTATAATTTGCAGAGGATCTAGATACAGAAATGTGTTTTGTACTCAATGGCAAAGACAAATACACAGGAGATAAGGCTGATCTGAAAACAGCTTGAGAATAGAAGAAAAGGCCAAGTTAATTGGATAAATTTATTTTAATAGCTCATTGATCCAACTTTAGCAATACCATAGTACAACATTCTCGTATTTTCTCTTTATTGTGGAAACTCAAGCAGTCTGATGTACAGTCATGATCATCAAGGGAATAAGTTGTTAAGCTGTTTTATCCCTTCAGGGAAAAAAAAAAAATGTTCACTAGCTGTATTCTAATGGCTTTAGCCCTTTTCATGCTTTATACTTGAGTTCTGGATTGTCACAGCAACAGAAAATCCAGAAGAACTCCATCAAATTGATCAAAATGTATGACATAACAGTGTGCTTCTTAAAATGTCAGTTTGCTCTGGTAAATCATCCTTAAGCTCTAACAACCTCTCTTCTCAGCAGAAAGCTCTAAGAGTTGTTCTTGTTTTGCATTATAACCTTGCTAAATATCACCAGGCTCAGAAATCCAAGAATATCAAGCTACCAGCAGCACCCTCCTTTATATATCATAGCAACAGAATAGTTTGTGTTCAAAATGACTTTAAAGACCATCTAGTCCAACCCCTCCTGCCACATGCAGGGACACCTTCCACTAGACCAGGTTGCTCCAAGCCCCATCCAACCTGGCCTTGAACACTTCCAGGGGTGGGGCATCCACAGCTTCTCTGGGCAGCCTGTGTCAGGGCCTCACCACCTTCTCAGTAAAAAATTTCTTCCTAATATCTGATCTAAAGATAACATCTTTCACTTTAAATCCTTTCCTCCTTGTCGAGTCACTCCACGTTCTTGCAAGGAGTCCCTCTCCAGCTCTCTCCGAGCCCATTTAGGCACTGGAAGCTGCCATAAGGTCTCCCCAGAGCCTTCTCTTCTCCAGGCTGAACAACCCCAACTCTCAGCCTCTTTTCATAGCAGAGGTGCTTCAGGCCTCTGAGCATCTTCATGGCTTTCTCTGGGCTCAGTNTCTGTGCTCATTTCAACAAGTCCATGTCCTTCCTATGCTGGGGCCCCCAGGTGGGGTCTCATGAGAGCCGAGTGGAGGGGCAGAATCCCCTCCCTTGACCGCTGGCCACGCAGCTTTTGACGTGGCCCAGGACACGATTGGTTTTCTGGGCTGCAAGCACCCATTGCCTGGTCACGCTGAGTTTCTCATCAACCCACAGCCCCAAGTCCTTTCACTCAGGGCTGCTCTCAATCCATTCCTCACCCAACCTGTATTTGTGCTTGTTTTCACTAAAGATTTTCCTAGATAGTGACGCAAAACAAAAACTCTTTGCCTGCTACACAAGAGCTACAGTTCTTCTCCTAAAATTGGCTCGGCAGATGACAACTCTCTATCCCTGATTGTGTTTAACGGGACCCACAGGGAAAACATTTTTGATTTAGCTTTCTCTCTGCTAGCCAAGCAGTAAAATTACTTTTCCAGGAAAGTAATCATAGGAATTACCCTTGAAGCTCTCTCTGACTCACTCTCTTATTTACATGTCCCCCAGCTCAACATATAATACAGTGAAATACCCTCTTTTTAGTAAAAGCAGGGGTAGTTCTAAAACAGTGGTCACAAATATATTGGTACGTAATTCTGTGGTAGGGACAGGTGGTTACCTGATATTAGAGGATGGCGTTGAGCAACGTAGGATCATTTAAACTAGTTTCATTTAAAGAGTCAGAATTTTCCCAAAAACGGGTATTTATAAACTCCTGTTTTGTTAGTAAGCCATTCATCTGCAGGTGTGTAGGAATGCCTTCTCAGCACACAATCCAAAGGGCAGCAAGAGTAGCACTTCTGTCATTGTGAGAAGCAGCCCTGACATCCATGTCCTGCCCCTGACTCCTTGGGACCGCAGACAGCTCTTGTTTCTGCATCTCTCTTCTATGCCACCACAAAATTCCTCTGAAGAACACTAAAAAAAATCCTTTTTGAGCATAGCACATAGTCTGTACTTTCCATAGCAATGAAATCCACGGAAAGACTCTGCTGAAGATGGCCCAGGGGAATTTCAAGTCCCTTACAGCAGTTTCCCAACTACCACTGACAGATGCTTGTCTTCTCTGTTCTGAATCATTCTCTACAAAAAGAGTACTCCATATTCTTTCCTAAAGCCATGTATAATTAAAAAGTTTCTTCTAATATCTAACCAACATATTATTGTTGCAAATTAAGATTTGCCAGTGAAAACCTTTATTACCAAAAAAGGTTTTTGCATAGCTAAGACACCTAAATTTTTTTCTCTTCAGTTTTTCTCTTTTTTTCAATTAAACAAATAGAGTTTCTCAAATTTCTTTCATGTTTCTCAACCCTCCTGACTTCATCTGGACTCCTTCCAGTTTCCCTAATTTCCCTCCAAGCATTAAGCCCAGCATTCAATTTCAAATTTCTCCGGTACCAAATAGAACTGAATAATTACTTCCCAAAACTTAAATACCACCATCAGTATACCCTGGAATGAGCACCACCATTTCTGCAGTTGCGCACATTTTGGATGTATATTTAACTTGTCAGCAACTGTTTAAAAAAGACACAAACCTCCTTTCCTGCAGGGAGCTGCTTAGCCAGTTATTCCCCATTTTGTCCCGGTGTCAAATGACTTTCCTTTTTAACTACAATACTCAGCATTTGTTTTTCTTGACTTTTATCTTATTGATTTCACACTGTCACTCACATTTATCATGACCATCTGAAATTCTATGCCTGTCCTCTTTGAGAGTGCTTGCAATTACCAATTTTTCAAACTTTAATTGTACTCCTTATTCCATTATCCAAAATGCTTACAGAACAAATATGCAGGTATAACGCACACACTCTCCTACTCATATTAAAATATCAGCCTTCGAAAAATGACTGCAAGCATGTGGAAATCTATAGAAAGATATAATCATTATATTAAAAGAAAAACATTAAAAAATATCCTCAGTTCAGAATTTCAACAGTTCAAAGCCAGTTTTCCCCAGTTCCTGCTTCCAGGAGTACTTGTAAAACAAATAGGTGAATGTAACCCTTTGTAGGGGTCCTACAGTGCTGATACACCACTCCCAAGGAAAACTGGCAATTAAACAGGGCACTTGCAAAGTCATAAATTCCAGACAGACACTAAGTTCAAGTCCTGTTCTACTCAGCAGCCAAACACCTGCATCAATGCCCATGAAAACAAGTTATCCAGCACAAGCAAATTGCCCATACAGACTGAACTGTAAGGTTATGTCTAAATTACTCAAAGCTGCTTAAAGAAGTGGTGGCCTGTTACTGATGTGCCCACTTCATTATTTAGCCCAGGAATATAACTCCTCACCCTTCTCACAGGTACTGTCAGCTATCCTCTACAAAAAACTGCCAAGTTCAGTGTATGCCTATTTGGCAAATTGGTTTAGAAATAAAAAGGTTTCACTTCTAAGAAAAGTTGTGAAACATGGCATGACTTTGCAAATATTAATCTTCCATTTCCAAATGTTATCATAAGATGAATGTCCTGAACGTTTCTTTAGAGTCACTGAACAGGCTCGAATTCTTCAACTTGTCTAATCAGACACAGATCTCCCCATCGGGTCCAAAACACCATTTCAGGCACAAAGTGAACATAAACTACCCATTTAGGGCCCTCGAACGTAGCTACAGTCCACAGCATCTGACAGACTGATGCAGTATATATCCTCACCACATTCCCGGGAGGTCAGGAATGCTAATATCCCACTGTAACAGTGAAGGGCTGGAAGCCCAGTAGATGAATAGCTGCCCATTCATGCAGTGGAGCTCAGGATAATGAGTCCCAAAGTTGGTGCATCCTGAGTCTGCCCATGAGTGCCCTTAGAAGTGTATTTTTGGGTGAACCATCATTCAAATATAAAGTCCTGCTTTGGCAGCCAGGTTTTGCACCACTGTGGCAGCCACCAGCAACACTGAATCCATGGCTCCCACTGGCTGCAGTGTTCTCCTGCATTCACAGCTTTACCTGTCAGTAAAGTGTATGTACTCCATGTTCTCAGCCATTATCTGGGTTAGGGTCACCAGAAAAGTGTGGCAGGATATGATGCTGCTAATGCTGCAGATATTTTCAGGAGTTACTCAAAGAGCAGCAAAACTCAGCCCACATCCCCCGTGTGAGCGAAGAGAATAGGTCATTTCAAAATATGCCTATCAGTTAAAACAGCCAGTTCAAAAAATTAGCTTGTATTTAACATTATTTTACACCCTGAATATCTCAGTTTGTACACTTACATCTTAGAAAACCCAGCTCAGTGCTAATGCACAACTCTTCCNTGTCTAGGGCAGGGCTGAAGGAACAGGAGAGTTGGCAGAGGTGTGAATACTCTAAAGAGTAACAACTCACAAAAAACCAACCAATCAAAAACCAAAAAAAAAGAATCACAAAGGGAGAAACATTCCATGTCAATATAAAGCAGACAGAGCAAATTCAGTCCTGATGTAACCTGTGCTGCAGCAGTGTCCACAGTTATCTGAGTCCAGTGCATGAAATGGAAAAGTCAGAGAAGCAATAACGGTGCCAATACACCCATCTGAGGACAGATCTGTGAGAGCCTCATCACACCCAGGCCTGCACGGGAAACTTCTAACCTGCTCCTCTCCTTCCCTGCTCCCACAAGACTTCAGAACTCCTCTGCCCAGCATCATTCCTGCTGAATTCCCTCCTTCCTGGGACACTGAGGTCTGCTTACAACGACACCCACTCCCACGAGCAAAACACAAAGATTTCTGGCCACATAAGAAACTTTGTAGCCTTCTCCAGATGGACACCAGGACATCTTCCTCCAGAATTCCAGGCTGCTCTCGGCCACACCTGGTGTGTCTCTGAGAGATCCTATCACCCCTGCTCCCTCACAGGCAGCAGGAGCTTGTAGGCTGGTTGGAGCCTGAGTCTGTTGGGTTTGAATACTGCCAGCCACCACAGCACACTCAGGGCACGCAGTGCCCACCCCAGCCCGCCTACCTGTTTCACTGGAGCTGCCTCCTCTACAAAGAACTCTT
>VYZQ01017957.1:91180-113290 GCA_013400655.1 Mystacornis crossleyi
TTCTTTAATTCAGAAAATCTCTTAATCCTCTTCCTTGGGTTCAACACTTTTTGAAACATGGCCACTTGTCACACATGTAATTTTTAATTAACAATTCCACCAGGGTCAGTAAATATTTACTGTAATTTCCTTCTTCTGGTCAAAGGGTCAAATACATGTGAACTTTTTTTTTTTTTTTTGGACATACTAATGCACGGGGAGCTTGTCCTTCACTTGATATCCCTCACTGACACCAAGTCTTTTTTTCAGGACTTTACTTCCCTCACCCTTCAAATATGACCTGTATTTTTTTGTGTCCTATGTGACTGACTTGAAATAGATGGGGTTTGGGTTCTTTCAGCAGATCCCAGCCGCCGTGCATCTGTCACATTATCTTTAGTACTGACACAAAGGTCAGTGCGACCTTATCAGAAAACTTGGTCTGCCATTGCTTCTTGCATTCTTATGGGTGAGTTACACAAGTTTTGAGAGGGTGGACCAAGAACCAGCTCGTGCAGGACTCAGCACATTTACTCTGTGGTGGTTCCTCATGTACAATTACACTGTTATAAAGTTATTGGACAGATAACAGCCCACCTGTCTGCACATATTGAAAATGTTGATACCTTTGGGATTTCATTATCTTTGTCTCTTATTACTCTAGAAACTCAGTCTTCTAATTCATTATAATGATTACTACAAATCATTTTTTCTTTACTTGCATCCTGACTTAGTATTTTTATATTTATAATCCCTTCTCTATCTGTATTTAAAAATCTCCTTGCACCTTTTCTCAAATATAGACTAGAAACCAAAACCAGTGATTTTTCTTTCTAGGTTGAGTAGTCAGGTCACCTAGAGGACTATTCCGGAGCAGAACGCAGAGAGTGAGATCTTCTCGTCAAACTTAGTGTATCTGAAACTTTCCTGAGCTTTAGTTCCCCGAAGTTCATGGCCTTCAGCACTTGTTGAGAATTCTGGACTCACACTGGCATGAAAAAAACACAGTAAACCCCTGTCAAAGTTTTTGGCTGTTGGTTGGCCTTTCTTTTTTGAGACTGTGTCATTTCTACTTGATTTCTCCATGAAACTATTAAGGAATCCAGCCTTGCTTGAAGAAATCTGAACCTTTAGTCGGCCTTCAGAGGAACTTGAACCTGAATTTTGAGAACTTAAAGCCAGGAAAGTTTGACTTTCACTGGGCTTTTCTCACAAATATTCTGCACAGGTCAAATGTTGAGCAACATGAGTGTAACACATACTGTCACACCTTTCCTGTGTGCAGGAAATACCAGCAGCAGCCTCCCAGTCAAACTAAACTCACCCAGGGATTTGGGGCCATGACAAGATACTGATAACTTGAAATACTCTTGCCTTTGTTTAATCTACAGTACAGACTGGAAAGGACCATAATCTTTTCCAGTTCTCTTTTCAGCAATATTTATCACTTCACTTCCTTTTACCAAGTATTTGGATGAAAGTTATAGCAATTACAATCTCTGAAAAAAAAAATCCTCTGATTTACTTATCTTTGCATTGTAAACAGAGAGTTCAGGACAGAGGGATATTTTTAAAAATCCAAATAGCACAGCTCAGTTTTATTCCTTCTTTGATACTGTTCTTTTTTATGTTGCTACGGTATGTCTGCTCCATGTGAAAGTGAGGTTGCTATGGAAACTACTCATTATTTTTCAATAGTAGGCTAGCTACTTAATAAAAGTCCTACATCTTTTTAATCCCTAGAGAGTCCTAATTTATCCCATACACAGACTTTCCTTCTTGACAGCTCCTTTAATATTCACTGCACTGCAGTGCACATTAATCTGAACATGTCCAACAAATCCACAACTTACTTCTGAAATCAACTTTCCAGAAAAGTCTGGGTTTAAAAAAAGTATTTTTTTTTTAGCTTCTCTTTTACTGGCTTATATTTCTGTGAAAGATTGTATGTATGAACAGCAGAGCCAAGAGTGGGTCTATGTAAGAGTCAGACATGGAAGAAAAAAAAACAAAAATTCTTTTATCTATAATAAATGGTAAAAGCTGCAGGAAGGGAGGATGGACCATGGTCCAGTTATCCTGGAATTGGAGTTAATTCCTTACAATGCCACAGTCTTCCCTGGCCAGGACAGGCAACATTCTTCGTCTCATCCTTTCTCAATTTACCACCTATAAAATAGGTGATACCTATTTAGCAAATTGGAGCCAGTTTCCAACAGGAAATTTCCTACTTGGAAATGGGAGCCCTGCCTGTTTGACAGACTGGATTTACCAGGGATTGTCTCAAGCACTCAGGCAGCAAACCACATCAGGGCAGTCAGGGAGCTGTGGGGGCTCCCCACTGTCACCACGTGTTGCAGCTTTCCACTTCTCTGCTGAGACACTTCCACTTTTCTCCTTCCTTTTATTTCCTTTTTTTTCAAAGAAGCAAATTAAGTAAATATTAATGATGAATCAATTAACTCTTTCCTACCCCAAATCCTTTTCTGTTGGGTACAATAGTCTACATTGGGTTAAGTGAATGTTGTTGGTTAAAGGTCCTAATTTCAAAACCCCTGCTAGTGTTTAAAAGACGCTTCTCTCTTAGACCAGATATTCATTCCCCCCTGAGGATATGACTATTCTGAAACATTCATTTCCCACCAAGGATCTGGCTATTCCCACATTTCTTACTATTTATTTGAGGCAGATCAGTGGCATTTCAGTGGAACAGCTCTTGTCAGAACAGGAAAGAAAATTAAAGGAGCTTCAGTAGCTAATTCTTTCATTCCTCCTGTACTAGGCAGGTCTGAAGCACTTCCCCAGATTACTGCAGAATTTAACTGCTCTGCCAACTGACAAAACTCATCCAATAATACACACTAAACAAGCAACAGTAACTCCAGAATTTAATGAAAGCAGAATTAGGCTAACAGAAAATTAAACCATCTCAAGTGTTTTGGAGATCACAAACAACAGTTTCATGGTTGTCGCTGTGACTTTTCTTTGTTCCTCTACATTTTCCTCCAGATAACCTTGCACACATTTTACATGGGCAGTCACAAGTAAACCTGATTAAAATTCAGCCACAGGTGAGAGCAGCTAAAGGGAAACTTTTAAAGCTAACAGGTCTACATTTAAGTCTTCCTACATATAATCAGCTTTTCCTTATGGGATTTCTAAGAGGAATCAGCTTTCTATTTCACTGCCTATCAGTCCTTGCACTGTGCCATTTAATCTAATTTTTAACAAAGGAATGAATACACTGGGATTTTTATGTAGTTCAAGAGACTTCCCTACCAGCAGGCTGCTTACAGGTATTTCATATCAACATCAGATTACGTAAATAGATCAATAATGTGCCATACGCAGTCTGAAAGGTTTAAAGCCTCAAATGTCTTTACGACCAATTCAGGTAAAAGACTGCCAACATACTTAATATTCTCCCCAGCCTTTTTGTCTGGTACTTATTACCATCCAGGGACAAGAAACTCCAGAATTTATTCTTGTTCACTGTAATTGAAACTCCTTCCTGCAAGAGTTTTTGGCTTTTTCCTGACCTCAGCTCAGAAAAAAATTCCCCATGACTCTTTCTGTATCGCAATTTTACTTTGTTGAACTCCATCACGTTTTTAACACTTCTCAAAAGACAGAATATGACCCACAATGATTTTCAAAGTTAGTCCCCGAACCTACAAAGCTCATAAATATATCCTAAACAGCTTAACTGAACCAAAGAGTTAGTGGTACGTTGTAGGTGAACACAGAGAAAGAATTATAAATTTAATTCAAGGAGATTTAAATAAGAAAGCTGAATTTGAGAACAGATGAATTAACCCGGAGGGCAGGCAGCAGAGTGCTGGAAGGGCATTAAAGCACTGAGAGTGGGACTCTGGAGCTCTTTCCTGAGCCTTATTTCTCTCAGCAGAAAGAATTTCTGCTCAGCAAACCCTGCCCTCTGGTGACTAAATGCTATTAGTGCCACGCATATATAAACATTGGGGGGTTTGCCTCTGTGCACATACATTGCCATGAAAAATGCAAGCAAATATCCATTCAGTGGCATGATTTGGATTTTATTTGTTCCCTCTTCAGATATTAATGAAAAATATTGACCTTTTTTCTTTTGTTTCAGAGAAACGTTCATGCTACCTGTCCTGTACATTATGTGCACAGACATTTCGTAGTGTATTCACCCCTCTTCTCTGGACACAACCAGACTGATCACACAGTGCTACAGATTTGTTGTCCAGCCTCATCCTTCTGCCACTGCAAGGGCAGAGGCCTCAGTCAGTCAGGTGCTGTAGAAAGGAACATCCTTGAGCCTATCCCTGGCCCCACACCTGCAGAGCTGAGATACACACCTCATACACTGGCTATTGCTCCTTAGAAATCACCATGACACCAAGCAATTCCGGTAAAAAAAAATCATGGACACCATAAATTATCAGCATAATCAGGGTCCTAAACTTATCATATTTGTAGAATCAGAAATCAAAGCCTTCCACAGACAGTAAGAAAACTGTGAAATCCAGATATGTACGTATCTTTGACAAAAGCCTTTTTTCAGAATTCCTATCCAACGTTTTTGTTTAACGTTATTTGCTAATCTATTTTCCTAAACAGGTGTCAGCTCAGCACACAACATGCTTCTTTCTGAGCCATATAAACAGTGTATGCCCCCCTCCCATCGTGCAAAAACTTGTGTGGTTGTAGCAGACACCTTTGCAATTGCTATAAACCAAAATCCAAGCAGTCATCAAAACTAAAATAGCAGTTGAGGGGCAGACATCAGCAGGTCACTGTGTTTTTAGAGCAGTTGCCAGAATTTATATATTGACTGGCAACTCTGCTGAGAGCTGCCAGGTGCACACACTGTGTTTCTCTTTCAAAACTGAGGAGTTACCAGAATTTTCAGTGGATTTTTTTCCCCTGCAGATTGTTAGGCAGCATCAAGGTCTGGCGCAAAGCTTGTCGTGCTGAGACACACCTGGACAGGCAGATAGAAAGGTAGGGGAGAGGCCCATAAATCACAACTTCTTTCCTGTCAAATGGCTGCACACCACAAAATATTGTGGTTTTTGCCGGTCCCAGGCTGGGAGCTGCATCGTGGAGGAAGAGTTGGGTGCCAAGTTGCAGAGAAGTCTGGGAAACAGCTCCAAGTGACCCAGAGAGCACTCAGCTGGGACCAGAGGATGGCTGGAAAACTGGAAACAGCTGGGAAAAACTGGTTAACTGAGATAATGTCTATTGCTCTCACTACAGCAGGACCCATTTGCTCTGTGGTGTTAAAACACTACAGCTCCTACAAAGATGGCTTGAGAAGTTATTAAACAGATACCACAGCCAGAACACTTCCTGCCTTCTCCATCCTCTGCCAGGAACACAAATGTCTGTGGGACCACGTGATGACACACCGTGGGGAAGCCAGAAACAGCCCCAGGAAAGGGACGAAAGGTAAGTTTTACCCTGTCCCAGAACTCGCCCTTGGCTCCCAGCACTGGACCTGGCAGTTAATTAACTTCAGTTCCCCAACACTGACTGCTATGAGAGACACAAAAATTGAAAAATACTTCTAATCCTTCTCCAGTGGATGGGCAAGGGAGAGAAAGGTGCTGTTGATCAGCAGTGGACGGTGCCTGCAGGCTCCCCAGACCTATCAGGCAAGTCAGCAAGGCTGCTTCCCTGCCCGCAGAGGATTCATTGGGAAAGCAAAACACCTGCAGAGACCAAACCCAGCAAGAGCAGCGTGAGTCCTGCTGCTGCTGCTGCTGCTCTGGGGAAGTGCCCGTCTGCACAGCCTAAGGCAAGGACAGTGCCACAGGCAAGAGCAAAGCCACCAAATGGCCTGAAGTTGCACCAGGGGAGGTTTAGATTGAATACTAGGAAAAATTCCTTCACTGAAAGGGTGTCCAAGCATTGGAACATGCTGCCCAGGGAAGTGGTGGAATCGCCGTCTCTGGAAGGGTTATAAAAGCATGTGGATATTTCACCTGGGGACATGGGTTTGTGTGAACAGGGTTAATAGTTGGATTCAATGACCTTGGAGGTCTTTTCCAACCTTAACAATTCCTGGATCTTACGATTTTTGCAAACACACGAGGCAAAGGCAAAGCAGGCATGAAAAAACAAATAAAGCAGTAAGAACAACAGAGCTCAAAGCACAATCAAGAGAACAATTATCAGCCTAAGAGGAGAGACATTTTATGCCTTGCTACTTTCTCTCAGTCACAGCGCTACCGCTAATTAGAACAGATACAATTTTCAGGCAGAGTGGGATTTTCAAGTTAATGGTGCCCTTAAAAATTTTTTCTGGCTTTCATTGCTATTCATGGCACAGGAATTTGCTGTCACTTGCCTTGACTCAGCAAAGGTCTCACATGTGCACAGGTTTAAGAACATGCTTAAGCCAGTATGGAGTTAGAACATGGGTCTTCTGCTGAGCCGGGAGCCCCATGAGGAGTGCCTGGAGCTCCTGATCTCAAGCCGGGGAGGCAGCACATGCAAGTTAACCTCAGTGGCTCAAACAGAGCACACGAGGGTGGGGTGTGGCTCTGGGGTCAGGGCACAGGCTTAAGGGATGTGTGGGCACAGCCTCAAGTCTATGTGACTCTAAAGAGGTTCAGATCTGCCACGGAGCTCAAGAGCTGTCATCAGTTAGTAGATGCCAGAGAACGAGCAAATGTGGGGCACAACTAGCACTTGGAGCAGTGGGAGAAGCCAGAGCACCCTACCATCTAACTGGCCATTACTACAAGCTTGGGCAATTGAGTTCAACTGAGTTTTCTACAGAAAGACTCCCTAACAGGAGGATAAGCCATCTTACTGGCCAGGAAGATGGGCTGTTCCACTATCAGGTGCCCTGAGGCTGATAAAACATCATGAGGCTTCAAGGATTGTTTCAGAAAAACAAGGATCTTCCAAAATCTTTTATGTGTGGCCCCAGTCTCCAAGCAACTAGGACTGAAACTGCACAGTGAAAGGGCCAGTGGCTTAGGGCCTGGGTTTGCAGTCCCACACAGTGTGGCTCCATCAGCTCACGTAGTCCACACAACAGTTCCAGTGCAAAGGAAGGTTTCTGCTGTTGCAACGATTGTCAAATTGCTGATTTACCGAAGACATGCTGAATGGCTTGGAGACAGAGAACATTTCTTTATTGCTGACAATGCTGAGCCTGTTCCTAGCACTAAAGTGCTGGAAAAATAGGAAGAGAAGAGGCAATTTACTTGTAATTGTCTTGTCTCCAGTTCTGTCACTTGCTTTATATTCTTGTTTTTGTCTCCTCATCTGCTCCTGCCATAAATTCCTGGCTGTGCTTGTAAAGCCTTTTACCTGTACCTCGGTGCCCAAGGGATGCAAGCCATACACTGGGCTCACCTTCTGTCACAGGGCCTCTGCAGGGCACCACCAGAGGGTTTGAGGGAACACTGTGATCTTCATTTCAGTGACACATCCTGTTCATGCTATTTTAATTGTGGCTTAGTGGCTTACAGCCAAGGCAAGGAGTGAATTTCAGGGCAGAAGGCAGACAGCTTTATCCTTTCACTCCCGTCTCTGATACCAGACACGGCTTCAAACCACCCTATAACTTGAAAAGTGCATTACAATGCACAAGCGTGCCAGCCTGGTGGCAAAGCCACTCAGATGAAAAGCAATGACACACATCTCTTCTTTCCTCCTTTTTTTTGTGCATTGTCCCTTACTCTCTTTCTCAGCTTGTCTTCCCTTCCTTTTATCTTCACCTCTTCTCNTCATGCTATTTTAATTGTGGCTTAGTGGCTTACAGCCAAGGCAAGGAGTGAATTTCAGGGCAGAAGGCAGACAGCTTTATCCTTTCACTCCCGTCTCTGATACCAGACACGGCTTCAAACCACCCTATAACTTGAAAAGTGCATTACAATGCACAAGCGTGCCAGCCTGGTGGCAAAGCCACTCAGATGAAAAGCAATGACACACATCTCTTCTTTCCTCATTTTTTTGTGCATTGTCCCTTGCTCTCTTTCTCAGCTTGTCTTCCCTTCCTTTTATCTTCACCTCTTCTGGAAATCTGGAGAACTTCTATAGCAGCTTGAAACTCGTGAGTTTTACGCAATTCTCACCTGGATGGTGAAAATCAAAGCGAAGTCTGAGTCACACTGCTTAGGAGAGACTGGTTCCTTCTCTTCCCACTCCAGCACAAACTCACAGCATGGGGGCAAAAGCACAGCAAGACTGAGCTCCCACACATTTTCTTGGGAAGCAGCATGTAAAATTCTCAGGAATCTAATCTGCCCTCCCCATCTCTCCTCCCCAAACCATGTATTCCAAACATACTGCTAATCCAATCCAGAGACCTCCAGAATATCTGGATCTTCACTGGTCACCCTCACTTAGGGAAACCAAATGGGTCTTTCACCTTGAGGGTAAGTAAGAAATAAATTTCTTGCTTAAAGTAGTTTGGCAAATTTATTGCATTGCATCCAGGGATTGCTCTGACCAGACACAAGGTCAACCTCTGTCCCAGCTTCTCTGTTTTCTAGGCAGTAATTTAGACTGCAGAGGGGAGCCCTGTTCCTTGATATACTGAGTTAGGACATGAGGGGAACTATTCTACTGTGTCCACCCCCCCAAAAAAAAAGGTTTACCTTACTGATTCTTAGAACTGAAAGGGGATAGGGGCTGGCCAGGTCATACGTAGAAACACAGAACTGATGGCTTCATTGCAGGGGTAGAGCAAGAAGTGAAGGGCATACTGGGGCTCAGGTATGCAGGAGCAGCAGTGTTTATTTCACTTTATCCTCTTCTAACAGAAGACCTTTCTTTCTTTCCTTTCCCTTTCCAAGAGCAGGGACTTAATCTCTGAAGCTCAGTGTCCCAGGACTCTGTGTGTATGCCAGAATTTTATATGTGTTTGTATGAAAAATCCAGGGATGTGGCCTTGGGCACAGAAGAAGCCACAGGCTGCAAGGAGGACACGTGGGCGGAGCTACACAGTCTGTTTATACTTGTCTAATATTCTTTCTCCAGGCAATCGCTACTGACAGTTGTCAAGGAGATGAAAAAAGAAACTCTTTTGACCTTTGGAGAGATCCAGTATGCACTCTGTTATGTTTTAGTACTGGAATTTACTTGGTGGCTTCAGCATTCTTTAAGAAGCTCAACACCTGAAATTATAGAAGCAAATCATAAAAGGCCTCAAGGGGCTTAGAACTGTTTAATCTCCTGATTAAGTTAATCAAATTTTAAATTGTGGAGGCTTGATTTTACAGATGCTGGGAATTGGCAATAATAATGCTACACACCTTTCATTTCAATGTTTGTCTCCTCTATTTCTTCACGGCAGTGCACTGATGAACCCATAAAGATCTTTTCTCCTGCTGTCCTGTGGCAGGAAGAACCTGGGTGGCATCAGGAAGAGAGGAATTAGGCTGTGTATTGCTCTGGGTGCTCCTCTCCCTGTTTGTGATCTGTATAACAGAACAGCACATGCACATCCTGCCAGGTGACACACGAGACACAGGGGCAGCACACCTGGTCCTGTGATGCAACAGGAATCACGATGGGAACCCTTTGAGTGCCTCCATATCCTGTTTACTGTCCCAAAAGCAACAAGGGAGCAGAAGAGTACAGTATTCCCTCCCAGGAGGGAAAGCAAGTTACCCAGGACTGTTCCAGGTGTCAAAACAGACATGCACAGCTGAAGCTGAAAAACAAGCCCTGCTGACTTGCTACCACCAGCTGATCCATGTGGAGTCCAGTGCTTCCTTGGGGATTTCCACTGACTTTGCTTCTGAAATGTAAGGAGTTCACTACTCTCTGCATCGACCTGGAAACTGGCAGGCAAGAGGAATGGCAGAGTAATGCCAAATCCCACACCATGCGTCATCCCGTTAATGGTGTCCCCGTAGGGCAGCTATAACCCAGGCTCCACTGAAACCCACACCCCTCACGGCCCTCACAGAATGGCACTTCAAAATGCCTACAGAGACAGATTAATGCACACATGGTCAGCTGGTCTGCTCTAAGCTGAGATCCACAGCTTAGATCACGGGGTCACTCTCAAGCCCTGAGGCTGGCCATGAACAATTTATATTCCATGGCCCATATCCCATCCCAAATCAGCACATGCAGCTCTCCAGAGGCATGCAGAGGGGTTGGTTCTGTGAACTGAGGGGCTCATTGAGATTCTAGTTACGAAACAGGTTACTTCAGGGATGCCCACAGTTTGAATAATTTAAAGTCAAACTGGACAAACACAAGAATGTATTATGCAGAAAAGCCCATTTTGGAAGGATAGGAGATAACCTTCTTGCTCTCGTCTCTCTCCTCATCACTTCAACTGTGTTAAGAACTTCAGCTGGAAAATGTTTTTCCCAGTGGGGTAACATTAGGGCCATCCTGTGAAGCTCCTGTTTAAAAATCACACCTAAGCACACCAGGAAAACCAGCGTTAGCTGCAGTGCTGAGGGCTTGGAAATTATCTGGTGAATCATCAGATATCTGCAAATCAGCTTCTCTAGCAGCTTCAATTTCAATTTCAAAATACCCAAAGTTATCCAGGTTAGTTTACCATCTACCCTCTTACCCCCTTAACAGGAAAGGGAAATTAATTCCTCTCTCTGCATTCATAGTGGCTTCCATCAAAATGTTTTTCTGTACATATTCCTAGACTATTCTCTTGGTCCTTTTGCAATCATTATTGTATTTTTTATTTCTGCTTTTTCTCTCGATAGGCTGCTGTGTTTTATCATACACCTATAGTACATTTTGTGTAAGAGAACTGTCTGTTCCTCTCCTTACTCATTTTTCTCCTCCATTTTCTTTCTTTTATCCTTGAATTTCATTTGAGGTTACATACAGAAGCTAAAAATCCATCCTTTATTGGCCAAGGTGCAAGATTCTAGGCCAGCTCCACAGAGATACTTAAATGCCAAAGCCCAGCAAAACTCAGTTCTTTCCCACACCAGACTCTAATGTTAAAGCTAATTATTCTTATTATTTGTGATAAGTTTTATTATGAAAAAGCAGTACCTTCTAAATCTTCATTTTCTGTTAGAAATAAAACAGGCAAACATTACTGGAAGTGAGTTTGCTCACTCAAAATTCAGCAATATCATTCCACACAATTTCCATTCTTATCAGTCCCACTTAGACAATAAACAGGAAATTTTCTGACTCCTAAGTGTTAAGAATTAATTTGAATTTCATGACAAGAGATAGGGATCAGGGAGAAATAAATTAAGAAACACAGTATATCTTCATACCCGGTGACAGGAGACTGCAGCCCGCGCTCGCTTTGTTTTAGCAGGTTCAGGTCCCTGGAGCAGCTAAGTCCCAGCATCAAGTTCAGCAAGGTTGGCCATGCAAACACAAACTTCCTGACTCTGGCAGCCATGAGGAGCCCACAGTGATATTTGTGCTGCCAGGACTAAATTCCTAATGGCACCCAGTCAAAATAATCTTTTATCAGACATGGCTACACCTACAGGAATTGGAGCTCTACCGCCACAGTTGCAGTAATTCTTTCCCAAACATTTGCAGCAGCAAAAGAAGGTTTTTCAATGACATTAAATGTCATATGTAGGAAAAGAAGTTAAAAAAAAAAAGTGACATTAGCACAGGCCCACATTTTTAAAGCACTAGTTTCTTCCCCTACCAAATACACTGAATGATAGAAAGGTTTTCAGCCTCCCAGCAGAGATCAATGCTTGAAACCTGAAGCCAGACAAATTCAGAAAAATCCAGGTGAAAAATGAGGCACATGGTTGAGAACAAAGTCATTAATGACTGCGTGACTTAAACACCTCGATGGATTCTCTGTCACTGGGGCATGGTCAGATCATGATTACACTCAAAAAGTTCCCAGCTCAAAGCTGGCATAGCTCCTGGAAGCTCATGACCTGTGATGGAAGGTGTCAGTCCGACAGCTTCAGAACCGTTCAGCCTCAGGTAGCACTTTGCAGTTTCGAAGATGCCTTCCAGCCACACTCAGCACCAACATTCCCTGCTCTGCTGGACTGTGCCTGGACAGGATGAAGCACAGCTCTGGCTCCCAGCGTCTGCCACACAACCCTGGCAGCAGCAGCTCCCCTTATTCCATAGGCAAAGGAAGTGCAACATTTCCTGAGCAAGCACCTTCCTGTTCCTAATCACTAAAGCTAAAAGAGATGGATGGATGGATGGGTGGGTGGGTGGATGGATGGATGGATGGATGGGTGGATGGATGGATGGAAGGAAATGTTCCATGTATCACACCTGACCTCTGAGATACCACAATAACCAGAAGGAGTTAGATGATTGCAATTAAGTTTACCTTCTCTAGTAAGTACACATTACAGTCCAGTCTAGGCTGACATGATGAAATGCCCTGCCAGGAACATATCCTTATGAATTCCGGGTGAAGGAGAGATCTTGCAAATATGATCAACACATGGATACCCAGGCATTTGTTCTGGGATGGGCTTAAAAGAGTATGAGCTGTACATCTGCAGAGGAAATAAAAGACTCCTCCCAGTCTCAGGGAAGAGGAGAAATATACATTATTATTAGTGAAATGTTAAAGCAACAGGTCACCATTAGTCAGGAAATACAGAACAAGATGACTAGGACAGGGACAGGGAGACTGAAGATTTATGTACTGNGTGGGTGGGTGGATGGATGGATGGATGGATGGGTGGATGGATGGATGGAAGGAAATGTTCCATGTATCACACCTGACCTCTGAGATACCACAATAACCAGAAGGAGTTAGATGATTGCAATTAAGTTTACCTTCTCTAGTAAGTACACATTACAGTCCAGTCTAGGCTGACATGATGAAATGCCCTGCCAGGAACATATCCTTATGAATTCCGGGTGAAGGAGAGATCTTGCAAATATGATCAACACATGGATACCCAGGCATTTGTTCTGGGATGGGCTTAAAAGAGTATGAGCTGTACATCTGCAGAGGAAATAAGAGACTCCTCCCAGTCTCAGGGAAGAGGAGAAATATACATTATTATTAGTGAAATGTTAAAGCAACAGGTCACCATTAGTCAGGAAATACAGAACAAGATGACTAGGACAGGGACAGGGAGACTGAAGATTTATGTACTGAAAATTCAAGTGTAAATCACAAGTTTAGTCTGAGATTTGAGGCAGCACAGCCGATTGCTCTCACCCACACTGACCAGTCCAGCACTCTGTTCTCATAGTGCCACTCACAGATCAAAACTCCACTGGGCAAGGCACAAACAGGGTAAAGGATGGATTGTTCCTCGGGGTTCAGGATCTCCAAAGGATGGATTGCTCCTTGGGGGTCAGGTGCAAACAGACAAGCTGCAGAAATCAATAAAACCATCACTTGGCTGCTGACGTGCAGTAACTTTGTGCACACCCCTAGCCCATGGAAATGTGAGGTAATTTGGATTAGTTTAGCCTTTACAGGGTACTTACTGCCTGAGAACTGCCACTTAACAGCTCACGTGCCTAAACTCCGTGATTTCTGCTTTTCCACGTAGGAGCAAGCTCATTGCAAACATCAGGTGTGCAAGCTGCCCTTGCTTGCAGTAAATATGCCAGCGCTTTTCCAGCAATGCAGCAAACTCCTGTTCTTTCCAACACAGGAGCTAAGGGTGACTGGGGAATATTAAATATTGCCTGGTGCTCTCAGAACTATGAGCCCTTTACTGGTTTATTATCCAAACCTGGAATCACAGCTCTAATCCATCAGATTTTTGTGCCCAGGGGATCAGATTAATTGAACATAATCACGGAAAACAGTTAACAGATTTATGCTATTTCTCCAAGTAGTTCAAAAATACTCCTTTTAGCACAGGACATAGTATTAAATACTGTCGTGTTTGATCTTAAATCCACAATTTATTGTTCCTGAACACAAATCACTAAATATTTACAGGCCACAAACTGAAAGTGAACTTTCTTTAAAGAAAGAATTCTCAACAGTCTTGGGAATTTCACCCTTACGAACCTTACTTCCAAACAGACCACACATTTTAAGCTTGTTTTTCTCTTTGTGGCTAACTCTATGCAAATCTTCTTCCCAAAATACATTTGTGTCCTCAGAGCACAAACATGAATAATTTCTTCTTCATTCATTCCTAAATCTGTTTCTTTAAATTTTCCTCCTCAAATTTAGTCCTTTGAGCAACCCATGACAAGGAAGATTTCTCTTTTCCAGGTATCTGAAGTTTCTCTAGCCTGAGAGAATTTGGAAGCAGATCTTTTGTAATATAAAGCAATAAAATAAAAAATCCTGTGGTGCTGCATTTCTCTCTTAGCAGGAGGTCTTCTGTTTTCCATTAAGCAATGATGAACATTTCTTCCTATTGACTCCTCCGGGAACTCTTCTAAAACCCTAAGGATGCTCTGTCTTATTAAGAGTAGGAAAATCCTCTAAGTATGTTACATGGGCTGTGAAATTCTGCCTAAACTCAACACAGATACAGTATCACAGAGAGCAGAAAGATGAGTGGGAGACAAGATTTCAATTACTCCTTCTCAGCAATAAAAACACTGAAGATATAAAAAGATAAACATCTTTTTAAGAGCTTCAGTAGAAGAAAACTGGGTGAAGCAACAACTAGAATAATACAAAATTCCAGAATTATATGCATGATAACAAGAAGGGACACGAAGAAAATACCTGTGCTTTAGGGTTTTGTGGATATTTTTCTTTCCACTTGGCTGTTTTTGTTCCACTGCTGACCTCTTAGAATTTCATCCTCATATATCCAGGCTAAAGATTCTGGAAATGTACTTGGAGGGGATACTGTCCCTCTTTTCCATGTGAGCTGATCCACTTTGCATGGATTAGCTTAAATGATTATGTAGGTCAGAGAATTCTCACCCATGGGGGTCTAGCACAGTCTTGGAAAGTCAGATACCTGGGTTTTAAAAGTTTGCTGCTAGGATTCTTTAATTATCTATACGAGGTGGTAGGACTTCTATAAAACACACACATAAAATCCTGTGTATTTGTGGTTAGGAAACTTTCTGAAAGATGATTTCACCCATCTGGACAGATTGCTACAACTCCCTTCTTCTATTTTAGTTTAGTCTAATTTAAATTGTCATTGCCAAAACTGTCCCTATAGTCAGGACAGCCTTGTCAGTTTAATGTAAACTGACATTAGAGAGTTTAGAAATAAATCAGTTTATTTGGAAAACAGCTCAGCTAAGTTTTCTTAATTACCCCAGCACAAACCACATCCCCTCTGTGCCAGGATCTGTACGAATACCAACAGAAAGCTAAGTTCTACCAAAGTAATTTATTTTTAACAGAAGATAGCCAGATGCATACAAAAGGGAACAGACAGTAGAAAGGTGTTAGAGCTGTGGATCTAATTTCCTAATGAGTCATGTAGAAATTACTAAAATACACCCTTTGCTATCAGAATATAACTCGACATTCCCAATTTGTTACATATTTCCTGCATTCTGACAGCTATGACACTAGAGAGAAAAGGGACCTCTTTCCCCACAACAGCTGATTCTTAGAGAGGATGAGACCAAAATAATTTTCAGTTGCTCCATTAACTCAAAGGTCTGTGGTCACTCTCCTGCATTTAATGTACTAATGAACTGCTGGGGACTCCATTTGCTGACATATAATGCCACCTCTTGTTTTCCTGCTTGCTTTGTAAGAGGGGGCTGTTTCTGTAGCCTCAGCTGGGGATGTAGAAGAGGTGTAATTTTTAGGAGGAAGTCAGCTGATGTTAGAGGAATCTGAAGGGCAAGTGCACTTCAAATTTCGTCTACCCACAAGACTGGTCACCCTGATAAAAAATATTACTTCTCCCTACAAGTCTTGCTTTAATTCTAAGCACAGCGTATTTTGGGGGGTCTCTATAGAGCTGATACAGTCCAATGCAACCTTAACTTAGCCTTGTCCTTAAGCACACTGGGATTTCTAATGCAAAGGCCTCACGAGGGAATCAGTGGGGCCCATGGTGACATGCATGACTGGAAAGCAGCAGCACGCCGTAAGTGAAGTACTGAGCTGGAAAGATGGAGGAGGGACAATTTCATGACTAAGCAAGACATGCTGGAGACACAGATGATTTCCCTGTCTCTCGTACAGCCAGATTCTGTGATGCTGGGCAAAACATCTAAGCTGAATTTTGCTAAGTGAGCGCTACAGTGTCGCTTACTTCACAAATGTTCACCTCTGGGACTTGCGATACTATCTGAGAAATGCTGAGGGTCAGCACTGCCACTGAGGTCACGTATCTGAGTTTTACACTCTCACAAAAATAGTCTTTACATCACAGTGTTTAGAATACATTAAGAACTGTTCCTTAGCTCGGGGGAATAAACCCCTCCTCATGTTCAGCAGCTGTACCATGAAAACAAATTCACTGGGTTTTGAGAAGAATTCAAAAATTGTAGCAGTAAATGCTAGAAAAGAGCCCTAGAGAAAATTAAACAGTGTCTGAAGAGAGTGCAGATTAAGGCCTAGGGCCATACATTTAACGACAGGCAGAAGATGAAATGTTGGAGAGCTTTTCATTAAAGGATTGTGAGCATAGGAAGAGGGGTCCTGTGCAAAAAAAACAAACCACAACCACAATGACACGCCATCATTTAATTAAAGATGCACAAAGCACACAAGAAAATTAGAGTAATGAATTCAAGAAAAAATGAATGAAAGGATTCACTAGCAACGATAAGCCCAGCCCTGTTGATATTTTTTTGAGTGCCTGACATGGTGGCGATTTCTCTGATGTATATTTTAATACCATGCAGACGTTTGTAAAGGAGCCCTGAAAAACCTCTATCAGCACCTGACGGTTCACAGCAGGGTGAGTAATCAGTAGATAAACTAGTTCTGACTAATATGAATGATCAGCAGCTGAAAGCTTGCACTGCATCAGCACAACAAAGTGCTTGTGGTACCCCCAGCTCTCCCACAGGAGCACAGCACTGAGCCCTGCACATGCAGCTTCGGCACGAGGCACCCTCATCCCTCGGGCAGACACGGCCCTGGGGAGGCACTGATTTAGATCGACTGTGTGTTTGGTGGCATGTGAAATTCCAGCTCAAATAACCATAAAATCCTGAGTCTTCAACACATATTAGCACTTCCGGGTAGTATAAGCTCTTCTGCTTGATCTTTGCTGTCTTGAGAAGTAGAAAAAAAAGTAAAGAGTTTTAGTGCTTCACAGTTTGGACGTTTTGTTGGGTGAATAATTTCTATCACAATGTCTTTTAGCCCAGGGCTTAGAAAAACCATCAAGAACAGAAAGCTCAAGTAAGATTATAGGATATAATAAGAACACTTCATCTTAACAGCAGTGTAGAAACAATATCAGATGGCTTTTATTGCATAACCAAACTCTACTGGAAAATCTGCCCAATACAACCCAGGGATTTAAATGTTCCCAGAAAATCAAATACCACACAGGAAGAGAAGCCAGCTTTCTAACTCCCAGTCACGTGCCACAGCCATGGGTTTGCCTGATGTGCTGCTCACGTGCAGCTTGCCTTCCCTCTGCTGCTGGGATGAGACACCTGGAGATTACTTTGGCAATTTCCACCCCATCAACATCACCTCTGTCCTGTGCACCCAGTCCACTCCTTTGCACTTGTGCAAAGCTGTCATCTGCATCCTTTGCCTCTAAGCACACTGATAAAACATCACCATCACTGCTTTCCCTCAGTACCCATTTCAGAAAGCACCTTCTTTCAACTTCTGTTGTTCCCCTCCTGCACTGCTCAAAAAGGGAGAAGACCCTTCTCTCCNATGTGCTGCTCACGTGCAGCTTGCCTTCCCTCTGCTGCTGGGATGAGACACCTGGAGATTACTTTGGCAATTTCCACCCCATCAACATCACCTCTGTCCTGTGCACCCAGTCCACTCCTTTGCACTTGTGCAAAGCTGTCATCTGCATCCTTTGCCTCTAAGCACACTGATAAAACATCACCATCACTGCTTTCCCTCAGTACCCATTTCAGAAAGCACCTTCTTTCAACTTCTGTTGTTCCCCTCCTGCACTGCTCAAAAAGGGAGAAGACCCTTCTCTCCTCTCCCAGTGCTGGAATAATTGGTAAGAAATCTGCTGCCTCAGAGAAGTCTTGCTACATTAAATATCTTCACACGTATGAGTGTCATCACTTGACTTGGAGAAGTGGCTGCATTAAATCAGTCTGTGCCGTGGGTCAAGTTCTCACAAGTGCTCAGGGCCAGACACAGCAAAGGACAGAGCTGCTCACAGCCATTCCTACACTGGCAACATTCTGAGCCCACTGTGAGCTTGAAAAATCAGAGCTAGGGACACAGAGGGGAAAAAGCTAATGAACTGCCTGGCAATGCCTGTGGTACCCCTTCTTGGATAATTTTTACACTCACCATCGGCTGAGGAGCAGAGCCCTACATCCCAGCACTCTTACCACACCACCACCCAGCCATGCTCATTTTCCTCATTTTCCTTTCCAATCCTCCCATGTTTCCTGTTTTTAGAAAGTACAGGAGAGAGGAGGCCCCTCCTGAGTCTGCAGCAACGGCCAAGAGCTCTTGCTGGGAGATGGGGTCTGGAACAAGGCTGAGAACCAATCCCAGACTTCTCACTAGACAAATGGCACACAGCAATGGGCAGCTTTGCTCCTCTAGGTGTGGTCTCTAAAAAAATTTGTGTTTTATTACTCTAAGCCTCCAACACATGTTAAGCCCACTCTGAACCACACAGTGCAGTGAGCCATTGAAAGGCTGCGGGTGTGCTCCTACACGAAGTGAACTCTTGCTCTGCCTGTTTCTGAGTCACAGAGAGACTTTATGAACTTGGGTGCTTACAGCTGGGCAGTTCTGTCACATGAGCTGCACTGCTCCTATGGCCTGGGGGTGATTTGTATAAAAAAGGAAAACACTCAGTAAGGCAGTTCAAACCCAGCTCAGTGTTCTCGATCATTTGAATGTATTCTCTTCACATACCAAAATCTGCAACTCGCTTAGTCTGGAGACAATGTTCATACACTGTAGTGGTCCTATAAAAGGAAACAAACTGTCTGATATTCTTCCGAGTTTCTCATCCACAGGCTTTTCTTTGCAACCTGTCTTTGTTATGGAGATAGGCAATGCTACTGTCTATAAAGGACTCTGGGATTCTGTGTAGAAACACTACAGCCAAGCAAAAAAAGAATGTACAATTCTACAGCAATAAGAGAAAAAGAACTGCTCTGAATTAAGATTTTCCCATACAGAACATTTGCAGTGTAAATGTCTATAGATGCTGCCACCCTCCTAGTGACAGACCTCTTGACATCTTGCCTGTGGAAATGAGAAACTGTTTGGCCTACAGGAGTGGTAGCTGGAAATGCTTAGAGAAATATCACAGACATCTGACACAACTTGTTTGAAATGCAGCAATTAAGGGACTCTCAAATAAACCTGACTGAACTATCCCAAAAATATGTTCAAAGGACAGATTCAGCCATGTTAAACCCATTTTACTGTCATTTTTTTCTTTTTTCAACAAACACTAATAACCTTTACCTCTTCAGGAGATTCTTTGAAAAGATGTTTAGCCTGTATAATCAAAACTGAGTTCCTGTTACCTAGCTGGAGGCAGAGACTTCTTCACTGGCTCATGCAAAATTTCAGTAGATTTAGTTGCAGAAATGGCCCCTATGTTTTCTCTGCTTTCAAGGGCAGGTATACAATCACATAAAAGCAGGATTTCTGAGATCTAGCCTAAAGCTAGATATAACTTTTATCTTCATCCAGTCTTTCTAGAAGAGTATTTCAATACTTTAATGCATAAGATCTTAAAAATCTTGTTATTTCCTGCCTAAAACAATTTATGACCAGATTAGAGCCATCAATTCTTATTCCAACAATATCCTTCATTTTAAAAAAAAACTTTACTGTCTCCAGAGAAGGGCCCAGTGACCTGAATAAATGAAAATCAGTGATTATTGAAGCCGACCAATAAAAATGCTGGAAATGCCTCGGTCTGACAACAAAACTTTCTCCTAGATAGATATCCTGAGTATGGACAGATTCTCCATTTCAACCATAATCAGCGAAAGGGAGAGACCAAGTCATGGAAAATTCTAATCTCCTGCTCTGATAAGAGATAAGACCTATTAAATATAAAAAAGCCTCTTTTCCTTTTCGTAAGCACACAAATTTACATTTGGAAACTCTAAAGATTATGTCACTGTGATGTAAAGAACATATTTTGGTGCTGTACCTTGCTGGACTGCTCTGAGCTGTAGAGCAAGAAAAGAGAAGCAAGCATTAGGACAGGTATTCTAAGTTTCCATCAGAAAGTTCAGCAATGTCAATAGACAAACTCTCCAATAACCCATTTGATTAAAAGCAGCCACCAGATTTCTTCACCCAATCTTAGAAATTTGGGGTATCTAAACTGATGTTATGGGGCTCAGTTCCCAAATGTCTGGTTGCCCATTTACCCCTTAACTAGCCTTTGCTTGACATTCCCAAAACCAAATGGAATAGAAAAATAAAACAGTTACATTTTCTTGCTTGTTTGGAAAGTCACGGCCAGCCTGTATGAAAGGAGGAAGAGGGAGTGGGAAAAGGCAGTCCCTAATGCCCAGCATGTATTTTACAATCAGTCAATAAATCATCCTTCTTCTGTTTGTGGAAATGCCTCCAGCTGAACAGAACGGTCCTGGAATGGTTCATTACTTACAAACATTGGATGAAAGTGGATTCAGTTTTTGGTTTGTGATCCAACATGCCGGAGGAAGATGAGTTTTCTAGATGAGATACAGGCAGTACACACAAAACCAAACTGCTTCTTTCTGCTTTTCAGTGCTTTCCAAGGCACTGGGTGAAAGAAAAACACAGGAGTGGGCTGCTGCCAAAATGAGCCCCGCAGTTATCACTTATCCCTGCTAGAGACATTGATCCTTGCCCAATTCATCTTCACAGCATTGTGGCAAACAGGAAAAACCTCTGTTACACACATCCTTTATCATTTTTTTCTTTAAGTTAAAGTCTTGCAGTTTATTAGTCTTTCCCTCAATTATTACCTATCTCAGCAATCTGTCTCTCAAGCAATGCTCGCAAGACCTTTCACAAAGGCCTCTGAAGCCTGCTGATTGAGTTGTCTCACAGAAGCCTTGCTGAAGGCATACATTTGGAGTGCTTTTAATCATTTTATGAAGTTAGGAAACTCTCATCTATTAAACTCCAGTGGACCACAGAGAAATTTTATGGCTTGTCACCAATCGAGATCAGGTGAAAGGAATGCAGAAGGGTGCTTTCAAATTAAATTACAGTTTTTCAGGTTGGACTGGCACAATCTGTCTTCAGCAAAAGAGGAGCCTTTTGTGGAACTTTTAGAGCAAATTCAATCCTCTGATTCACGCTGCTGCTCCCTACATTTTACACTAAGCTGCACAGTTAAAAAGCTGACTGTGGCATTCTCACACATCCTTCCAGCCCAGTGGCCATGTGCTATCTGCCAAAAGCCCATTTCCAGAAGAGCTCCAGCTTAGCACAGACAGGGAGAGACAGTGAAGGAACACAGTTGTCATTTGAGGGATTTCACACGCAGATTTACAGACTGGATTAAACTGACTTTAACCTTGCTCTTAACCTTCACCTTCTCTGCCCAGTGCCATGAGGCACTTCTTTCTAGCTCACCCAAAAAGGAGAGAGCCACTACAGAGCTGTGCAGTTGTTATGAGCACCCTTGTATCTGTGGGAGAAATGAAGTATTCCCTCATAACCCAAAAAGAGAGAAGACAGTGGATTTCCTCTCTTTTCCCTCTCTAAGATGAAGTTTGCCCAATGCCTTGAGAAGAACTTACTGAGGACCATTTAACTTGCTATTGACTGAATTCTGAAAATAGAACAGAAGAGAATTTCAAACCTCCCCCCCCCCACCCCAGTTTAAATGCTCACAGACAGTGAAGGTGCCCCTGTCCATGGGGAAGATGATTTTTAAGATCCGTTCAAACCCAAACAATTCTGTGATTCTCCTAGAGACCTCTCCAAACATCAAACACACACTTCTATGCAATGCTGTAATACAAACACAAGTAACCACGGCTGAAAGTACACCAAAAACAGGATATATTCTGGTGCAAACTGCAATTTAAAGGGACAATGTTTTCTGAAAAAATATACCTTGAATTTGTTATTTACAATTCAAACATATTATAAGGATAATAATATTTTTTTTTCCTAAGACTGCAGGT
>VYZQ01017963.1:0-18542 GCA_013400655.1 Mystacornis crossleyi
TTCTTCCAGAGGTCATAAACTCTCTTTTGCCCTGAGTTCCAGGTTCTCTCTCTGTTCAGCTCTGTTCAGCTGCACACTTCAGGAATCTTCTCAACTGTTTCCTCTCTGCTGTATTTCCAGCAGACATCTGGTAAGTTGAAGTCCCCCACGAGAACAAGGACTAGCAATTGTGAAATTCCGAGCTGCTTATAGTCTTTCATCTGCCTCTTCACCCTCGATGGATGATCTCTAACAAAGTCCCACCAGGATATCTGACTTGTTGGCCTGCCCCCCTGATTTTTACCCATGAAGACTCAACCTTTCTGTCACCATCACTGAGCTCTAGACAATCCAAACACGCCTTTACGTGGCTACCCCAGAAGGAGGTCAGGATCTTAAGTAGAGACTACCAGCCTTGGGTGGCCTCTTGCACACTGACAAGAGTGGAAAGAGCCATTGGTCTGGGAAGGGAACCCCAATCTATACATTCAGCACAGGCTATTTTTACTGCCAGGCATAATAGAAGAAGGAACTTACAGGTTCCTTCACATGGTTCTGCACCTCATCTCCCTCTGCATATCCCCAGACATGGAGATGGTGACAGAAGATTTAACTAAGAATGCGGAGGCAGGGGAGTACAGGCAGGAGAGGGGGAGATCTCCTGGAAAGATAGAAAAGTACTTTTTGAGAAAGATAAATCTGTCGCAGAGGCTGTAGTTGTAGTAAGCTAAACAGCAATGGGCTCATTCTTTGGCTCAGAGACCAATTGATAAAATGTGTGACCATACTGTTAAATTGAGCTAGTCTCCAAAGCAGGGCTGCCGTGCACATATTGTCTATTAGAAGCAGCTCCTGCTCATGCTACAGTCCTGAATCACACCAGCAAAGTATCGGGCCAGTTGGCCAAGATCAGCTATTAAAGAATATAACACTGAAGAATAAGATTGGGAAGAAATGCCCTGCTGTGATCCCCTTTCCTGCAGGATCCTGCAAAACTTCCATGACAATTGCCTTATTGGTGGCTGAGGAGGAGACAGACCAGAGTGTGGGGCAGCTACTCACTGCCCTTGAGACCCTGGATACTCTTGCAGCCATCAGACAACACTAATCCACTTCTAGTGTCCTCTGTGGGACAATGTTGTGCAACCCCAAAGGCAGGCTGTGCTGTGGGAAGCAGGTCCTCCCAAAAAGGCCAGCAAGTAATGGAAACGTTTCACAGCCAAGGCTAGAACTGGTCACATCACCAAGTCGCCAAATAGCTATGGCCCAGATCCACAGAAATCCCATCTGGTCATTTCTCTGGGCTGACCTTGCACTGCCAGGGGCAGTCCCATAGCCGCGCTTCACATTGCACTCCAAGGAATACAGCTCTTGGCTTCTGCCTGAGTCAATAGCTGCCCTTGCCCAAAGCACTGGGACTTGGGTTTGCTACTGCAAAATATTCGGCATGTATAAAGGCTTTAAATGCATGCTGGACATGCAGACTGTGGTCTGAACATTTTTTGAGGAGTGGCCAGTTCTGTTTAGAGTGCATGCTACTGAAAACTCGACAGTAACAGCACCACGAGCAAGAAAATGCGGAATTAATAATGGGGGGGGGGGNGAGTCAATAGCTGCCCTTGCCCAAAGCACTGGGACTTGGGTTTGCTACTGCAAAATATTCGGCATGTATAAAGGCTTTAAATGCATGCTGGACATGCAGACTGTGGTCTGAACATTTTTTGAGGAGTGGCCAGTTCTGTTTAGAGTGCATGCTACTGAAAACTCGACAGTAACAGCACCACGAGCAAGAAAATGCGGAATTAATAATGGGGGGGGGAAAGCAGTAAATCAGTGTATTTTTCTGGCACTTTTTCAATACCAACTTTAGACAACTTCATTACAGAGATGAATATGCAGGCCACAAGCCTCTTACTTACAAATCAGTCAGCTTAACCAAACAATCCCTCTTGGCTATCAAATCTATTTGATAGAAATAATTTGGGGATGATGAGCTGAACTGTATTGACAAGCTGTGTCTGCTGTCTCTGAAGGAATCACTGGAGAACAGATGTCTTCTTCTGTGCAATTCCCCACCTTCCGTGTACCAATTCCATTATGTCCATAACAGAATCAGTGGTTGTGAAGAGGTGAGAGCACAGCATTGTAGCTTCCCATACAGAGTTACAACTTGCCTTATATTGCTTAAAATCCAGTCCAAGTCATGCCTAAACTGTAAATTACCTTTTTTTTGTGTGTGATGAAAACTCTATATTGTATGCAAATACTGACTACATGCATAGAAACCTCAGAGGGCTGTAATCTCCAAGGACCTGTACAAATGGTGAAATTCAAAATAACTATACTGGTGTGAAACACAAACCCCATACCTGACAGTTGGGGCTTTGGCCAGCATCTGGTTTAAAAAAAAAAAAAAGGCACAAACCCAAAAAACGTCTAACATGTCCCTGTATTCTGGCTGCAGTCATGCCTGTAAACAGATTCTTTTCTTCCATGAGCACACAGGGATGGTTTGCACAGGAAACAAGTGATAGCTGCCAGGCAGATATACTTGTTAAATGTAGTCACTCCAAATTCAGTAGCACATTCCATTTCCTGGCCCTGGGTGAGGCAGGGATTTTCAAGAGCGCTCGTTGATGCTGCGTCAGAGAGCATTTGGTCTGTGCATTACATCTCAGACATTATGATTTTATTTAGAACACACTTTAGCTCTGCAGGCTGCAGAGGCAAGGTGCCAGTCTTCAGCAAGAAGGGGAAGGACTATAAATAGAGCAGGCTGGGCTGCCACAGGCAGCTTTTGGTCTGCTTAAGTTTCTGGTTTAGCCTCGAAGCAGCAGAAATCCAATCTGCTGAGGAGATAATGCACAGTACAGGCACAAGCAACAGCTCTTCTCTCCAGCCAGTCTTTCATTTTGTAGGTATACAGATCAGCCACTTACCTTTAATGAACAAGGACGCACCACCTTCCATCTGTGCTTTCCTCTGGCGCTCAGTTTTTTGCAAGCTCCTGATATGCAAACTGTCATGTTTTCATTAAACCAGCTACTCATGAGGGGAACATATTCCTTCATTTTCAAAACAAGAAATAAAATGAATCCCAAAATTAAGTGCACAGAGGTAACACACATTTCATATTTTTGAGGAGCTTTAAAAATTGTTTAATAGTTCTTGCTCTAAGTTGTATCCCACCAGGAGATCTCCCTGGAGTTGTCTGAATAAAAAAGGGTCATTTTTGCTGCAGGACAAGTCCATAAAATAGCACCAAGTCATCTGCTCAGGAGATTTTTGTTTTCCCTTGCAGCTACCTACTGAGAGCTTTTTCTTCCCTTACTCTGTGCTTGACTCAGAGTTACTGTTAAAGAGAAAAACCGTATTTCCACCAATTTCCACTGCCTTTCACACCTTTCAGTGAGTATATTTTATGTACAGCACAAAACTAACGGAAGCCATCTTTGAACATCTTTGCATTTAAATTCAAAGCACTTGAATTCTTTAAACTTCACGCCCCCAAAGCAAGCTGCAGGCAAGAGTGCAGAGTAATGGTTCCCCCTATTCCCTCCTGCTGGAATGCATCCTAAGAGGGACAACATTTAAAATAATTTCAGAATATGCTCTCAACATTACACCATGCACAAAAGCAGATGGGATTACTTGGATCAAAAAAAATCATATACTAAATATTACACTTGAAAGCAAACCATCAAGTCTTAGGGAAGACAGCTGAATCTCATAAATCTTTTGTTATCCACAAGATATTTAGCCTACACTGCCTGTGTTTTCATCCCTCCTGGCCATTGCTAAATCTGATATACAAGAACCTAAGTTTGTGGACAAGCTAGAGGAGAGTATCAGTGACCTACTAAAACCAAGGACTTCCACGGACACACGGCATTTATGGTCTATTGTAATCTTCCTCCTGCCCACCCTCTGAACATAGGCATGAAGGATTTCTCCATTCCACAAAGTTTAGGGTTTAATAGCCTGTGAGGCTTTTCTATACATTACTTGTCTAAATCTCTGGATATTTGAATAATATACTTTGTTCATATTAAGAAAACACTACATATAATTTTATTTGTAGAATATCAAGTTGAAAACAGATATAAAAACAACTGAACATATAAACTTGACAGGAAACCCAACTAAAATAATAAAACAGTGCATTTTGCTCAATAGTTTAATTTCAGTATGATATTCAATAAAAACCTTATTCCATGACACCTGAATATTTCAGCCTTTGTTATAGTTTCTCTACTGTATTAAAGAATCCTAAGTCACTTTAACAACCATTCTAATTAATACATCCAATAACACAACAAGTTGCTGTAGTAGTTCCCATTGCATGAATGCACATGGACAATACTATATATAATAAAGCCAAACCATTTAACAAGTGTGAAGTTTACACTATGAATAAACTGAACATAAACCCAAGTCTGAAATCACAGAGTTGCACTAACACAAAGGCACATTTTATTTTAAGTGTAAATTCACATTTCTAGAAGGTTAAATTTTGTGCCCAGGCAACTTCAAGTCATCACAGCATTATCAGCCAAACAACTCTAACTGCACATATCTGAACTTTCAATAGAAAGATCTGGCTTCTATTTCTTTAATCCAGTTTTATTAAAGAAGAAATTAAATTAAAAACAGAAGGGCTCCCTCGCCTGTATTTACAGACTGCAAACTATACTCCTTTCTCATGAGAAATTCTAGTTTTCTTGTCAAATTTTGTTAAGCTTTGTAACTATCAGAATCCTCACAGTTTGGTCAAAGGCCCCACAGACACACAGTCCCTTTTTGTCAGGGCTCCAGTCCAGGCTAGAGATGGGCTGCGTTGACAGTGTCACATTCTGCAAGAGACAAACAGACCCTGCCACCCCCATCTCAGATCCTTCCGAATCCTTCTTCGAGCGCAGGGCTGGGTATTCACTGTCAATGAGAAAAATAAAACAAAAACAAGTACTCAGAAATTTATTGATAAAAACACATCATCATCCTCTTTATTTCCTGCTCTATAGATAAGGCAAATAAATGTCTTCAAAGTAATGAATAATCATATCCAGCTATATCTCCACTGCATCCTTTAGTAGACGTTTTATGCAAGAAAAAAGGAGATAGGAAATTTTAGATCCTGACACCTCTCTCCTATAGCCTTTCATTTTTTAACTGGTTGGCTTTTGCCATAGGCAGAAAAATTTCATCACAACTATGCTTCTGAAACTTAATGTACCAACTTCATTGCATTTAGGACAATTATTTCTTCATGTAATGTAAGAAGATGTCAACATAAGAATCATTAGAAGTTGAGGCTTTAATATTCTTCTCAGATGTAACTGCTACCATATGAGAATTTTAAGAAACCCATTCTTTTCCATTTATCACCTTGTTAAACAAGGATATAATTAGATCTTCATTACGTTAAGACAACAAGGACAAGATTCACCTGTGCTGTCACACTCTCTTAGGGATTAATTCAAGATTTCAGATCAAGTACTGACACTGAAATCACCCTTTCTACTGCATTTTGTGAGCAGTAATTTTAACCAGATATTCTGAGGTTGGAAGCAGGACCCCAGTCATCATTTTCAGAAAGATTCTTTTTCTTAAAACATTGAATGGTTGATTTCTTGCTCCTGGCTGGAGAAGTGATCACTTACTATTTCCAGAGATGAAGGCTCCCAGATCCTCCGCTTGTCATAAATATATCTCTGTTCTGTGGCAGGTGCCGAACCTGCCAAATGGTAGATTTTTGTGCCTAATAAAAACAAATCAGCATTATGCAGAAGTCATTTGGGGATGAACTTCATAGAAAAGGACACAGAATCTTGTAACTGAGATCACTTGCATGAAAAGAGCCCAGCCTTCTCATGGTGGATGGTTCATTTCACTGTATGGTATCTCTTAAAATCATTACTGGAAGGGAATATACTACAAACACAGTGCAAACACAACAAACAGTCAACAGCTCAAACCTCAGCCAGGGCACAGCAAGATCATATAGCAACAGAAATCACTTAGGAAAAAATCCCAACACATGTCCTCTGACTTAATGCATATCTGTCTGCAAATGTCCACAAGGGACAGCTTAAATGCACTAAATGACCAACAAATTCTATTTTCACATTTTATTACAAAATTATTTCTAAATAAATAAATAAATAAAATTTATTATTTTATTCAGTAAAAAAAATTCTTTGATTCAGAATAAAGTACCTCCAACACCTTATCTGCTTTGAATGATAGTACGGAAAATGCTAAGTTGAAGCTCAGCCTTTACTAAAAAAAGGCAGTCCTAAAGAACTTCACCACGAAAGTGCCTTTTCTTGAATTATCACCAGATTTTGTTCACTAAACAAAAAACAAAACAAAACAACAACAAAAAAGTTTTATAAAGTAACCTGGGCATTTCTTACCTATTTGTACTACACCTATAGTAATTTGACAGCACGAATTTAGAAGGTTTGTCTCTTGTTAAGAAATTCTCAGTCCCCCCCATACCTTCTCTGAAACAGAAGCAAAACCTTTGGTTGGATGCTGAGTTCTCATATCAAAAACATGGAATTTTCCTTCAAGCGATGTGGCCACCAGCTTATTCATATTTATATCTTTTCTATCAAACTCCACACTGCAAACCTGGAAATAGAAAAAGATAAATTCAGTCTTGTAGTTTAGCCACTGTTAAAAAAAATGGGTGTTTTGTGATTTGTAAATATGTATTAAGCATTGGTTATTTCCACAATGACATCATCACCAATTTGGAAATAAACAAGTTCATCTGAAAATATGAATCCACTGAAAAATACCCCATCCTGTCCTGATCAAGAATGTGAGGGGTACAACTTGCTGAACTTAAAGAAAATTATTCCTTGGTACAATCTCAGCAGAAATGTCTTCTGGGTAAGTTTCACATAGACAGAGTTCTTTTACTTTTTCCATCCTACAAAGAAGCTGGGATGACAAATACTGTTATGGTTTTCTTACCCCATTCTTAATGTTGGTCTCCCACCGTAGTGACATGGTTTTCAAGTCAAACAATTTAATGTCCCCATTGTCATATCCAGCACATACAACACGTTCCTCTTGATTGTAAGCATTGCCTGGACACAGAGAGAATTAATCAGAAAACACAAAACCCTCTTTAGCCTGTAAATTTCAGAAGTCCAAGGCCTATAGTTTCAACTTACATTTCTACAACAACAACAAAAAGTTACTGTTGGGATACTAAGATTTGGTGAACCAGATGGTTTTCAAACCTGAAGGGTCTAGAAAAATCTTGTGTAGGACACAAGCAGCTTGTTCTCTTCAAAGAAAAATGCAGCGCTCACATCAGGCATTGCTGTTTTCTTTAATTAGCTCTTAAGCTTCAATAGTCTTCTCTTAAATTAACACCTTAATGCTTGGTAGTTGGAACTACACTACAACGCTGATGGGTTCCCTATACATGGCAATATTTACACTCCTTCAGGACCACACAGCTGGATATACTTTTTACATTCCTAGGCACAAAAATAAAGCTTGCACAGCCTATCTGTGAAACCACAGAACCATCAAATCTTTAGGTAGGAAAAGACCTTCAAGATGATCCAGTCCAACTACAAATGGTGACCAAAAGTGATTAGAGATTGAGTCCAAAACCTAACTGGCTTATTTTGAAGAAAAAGAATCCACACATAAATTTAAAAGTGTAGAAAAGCAAAACCTGCTATTTATGCATCCATACAAAATAAAGTATTCCACAACATCCTGAAATACATTGATAATCATCAAAGCACAATCATATTAGAGGGAGGAATGGTCATAATCTGATCAATTACCAAATGCCACAGTCCAGCAGTCTCTTTTGCTCTCCCCCTGTACAGGTTCCATATTAGCCACAGGAGTGTCATTCTGCCTGGGGTCCCACACCTTCACAGTTCCTGGGAAAGAAAGACAATAGAATACACTGTCATATTGTGTTCATCTTCCCAGGAAAACCCTTTGCTTTTCATCCTAACCATTCAAAAGACAGGAGCAACTCTTTCAATTCTAGAAAGCCTCACTGTGTTGTGGATATAAGAAAGAACCACAAAAGCAAACAGAAATAGAGTGAAAGCATTTGTCAAGAATGTATTTTCTCTAGCTGATATTTTGCGTTTATTCTGCTTTGTATTCCTTCTGTCTCATGCCCAGTGACAACAGTACCTTTTGCTTATCTGTTGCTTCTAGAAGAATTAGAGAAAATTGGTCCCAAGCAAGGTTCAGAATAGTGTATAAAGAACTAGTTGCAACAGCTTGTAACTAGTTCGGATGGCAGACTGTGCCCTGCCATCAAGAGCTCGAAGGCTCAGAGGAACTGGAAGGACTTGCAGAGTTCACTAACTCACCATCTCGACTGCCAGTCACAATTTCTGGTGCACCTTCCCCAATTCCTAAGCCACCTACACCATCTATACTGTTTATGATTTCCTTATGACCTTTCACAGAATACACTGGTATTTCAGGAGCTTCTAAATTCCTAGGCAAGAAAGAAAAAGAACAGAAAACATGGCATTTTTCCTTGACATTCAGTATTCGTATAAAAATGAAAGGAAACTTGAGCACAAATCATAAAAGCTCAGATTAACAGTGAGAACAAATGTGGATATCACCACTAAGAACCATAAGTCTTTGTTGGATTCCTTCTTTGGCTACTGCTTTGGACTGTTCTGAAAGGTTTTGCTCTGTTCTGGACCTCCCTGTTTGTAAAGGCAGTTGTGGGATTCACCACAGCAACTGTTCAGACCCAGTTTTTATGCTGGGCTCAACAATGAATCACACTACAGATCAAAATACTCCAATTAGATTTACTTTCAGTAAGTCTATAAAAATAACTTGATTCATTGATTCTGCCTAGTTCTGACTACTGCTCTTTAACTTCAGGTGAATATTGTATCCAGCCATGAGTTTCATGGTTCTTTCCCACTGATTCCCATTCTTCGAGTATCCTTCAGAATTTTATTTTACATTTCAACTAGTAACTGTTCCATGTCATTCTTGCTATTCCAACAAGAACCGGTAGTTCCTTGACACAGGGCAATATAATAATAATAAACAATCCCCTTCTGACACTACTACTTTATTTGATAATCAATTTACCCATAAATTAATTACACAGATAATTCAGGGACCGAAAGGAAACATTTGAAACTTCAAGATTAAAAATATATATTTAATCTAGACATGAAATTTAGGTTGAACACAACCTCTTGTTTGTACTCATGCACCCATTCAAAGCCTCTTTTCAGAGGGCAACATCACAGAACTTTAGTAGGTTTTTGTAGCTGCACACAGAAGATGGGAGTGAAGCAGCACTGAATTAAACACTGTGCAGAAATTCTGTGTTGTTTCTACAAAACAGGCATGGTCCAAATATAGTAGCCAGCAAAGCTTGCACTGGGTCCCAACCACAGGCAGCATGGAGAGCATCGCATGCAAAAGCCACATACAGAAACCTCTGTTCAGACAGACACAGACAACATTAAGTGAAAAAGCTCCCAGAGAATATCTGTGCTTACCATATGTTAAGGTTTCCATCGAAATCTCCTGTAGCTAAATATCTATGCTGCAGAGACGTAGCACCAAAAGTTCCACATTTTATAGGTTTGGGCTTTTCAATCTTTTAAAGAAAGGAAATGTCTGTGTCAGCACACGGAAAAGGCAAAAACACTCACAGACCACACAGTTTTGGGAGTGCAAAGGGGCAGGTGTCAGCAAAACACATTTGGGATATTTGGTGCAAAATACTATCAAAATGCTATCGAAGGCAAGCATGCTTCGAGTTTAGTCATTGTGCACAGAAAAACAGAGAGTCCAGTTTACTGGTCTTAAAAGAAAAACACTCTATTTGCTTGTGGCCCAGTGGGGCCTTATGCACCTGAGGAACTGCTTTGCCTCAGAACAAGCAAACACTCAAAGGTCAGTCTGAGAGAAAAACCCACTAAACAAAAAAGCAAATAACCAACCAACCAAAACCAACCCAAAACCCAATCAAAACCCAACCAAACTAACAAGAACCCAACCAACAGAAAAACCCCAAACAAATGAAAAAACACCCAAAAAAGCCAAACACAGGCAGAAACCAGAAACCCAAAACGCAACCCATGAAAACAACCCACTAAACACGGCAGTAAACAATCACAGAATCACAGACTCAATTAGCCTGAAAAAGACCTCTGAGATCGTCGAGTCCAACCTACGACCGGACACCACCATGTTAACCAGACCATGGCACTGAGTACCACATCCAGTCTTTCCTTAAACATCTCCAAGGACGTTGACTCCACCACCTCCCTGGGCAGACCATTCCAATGTCTAATCACTCCTTCTATGAGGAAAGTTTTCTTAATGTCTAATCCAAACCCTCCCTGGTGTAGCTTAAGTCTATGTCTCCTTGTCTTGTCACCAGTTGCCTGGGAGAAGATACAGACTCCCACCTGGCTACAACCTTTCAGGGAGTTGTGGAGAGCGATAAGGTCACTCCGTATCAAGAACCGACAGGGTATCACTGAATCACATTTAACATGCAAATCAGCCCCTGTTTTTTATACCCGGGCTCTGGAAATGCGCCCTGGCAGCCGTTCCCGAGGGGACCGCACTCACCTCCCGCAGCAGCTCCAGACGGGCTCCGTGCAGCTCGTACAGCTGGACAAGCCCGGTGCCGCGAGCGGCGCTGCCCAGGCACAGCAGGCGGGCGCTCCGGGGCACCCACTTACAATCGAACACGGTGTAGCTCAGCGCCTGCTGGACGTGCGACACCACCTGCGGCCGCTCCAGACCCGCCGCCGCCGACATTCCGCCCCGCTCCGGCCCCGGCGGATGCGGAGGAAACGCCCGCCAGCCCCTTCCGGCGGCAGCGGCACCACGTGTGTCCCGCGGCGGACATGGAGACCGAGGCGGCTGCAGACGGCGGCTTCACCAGTGTCGTGTCCCGGCGGAGCCGGAGGAAGCGGCGGGCGGGCGGCGAGGAGCCGGCGGCGGGAGCTGCCATGGACACGGCGGAGCCGCGGCCCAGCAAACGGCCGGCGTTCCCGCCCGTGGCCGCCGAGGCGCTCGGGGTATGCGGGGCGCCGAGAAAATGCCGCCCCCTCGGTTCTCCGCCGTCCCCCGCCTTACGGCCTGCCTGTCTCTCGCCCCCGGCAGGTTGGGAGAGGCGAGCTGAGGAAGATTCCTGTGCCGGCCAACAGGTACACGCCGCTTAAGGAGAACTGGATGAAGATATTCACGCCCATCGTGGAGCATCTGCAGCTTCAAATCAGGTTCAACTTGAAAACGAGAAATGTTGAGATCAAGGTAAGGGGAGCAACTTCTACTGCCTTCCCCGTTAACTGGAAGAGAAGGTTGTGTGCAGACCTCATAGCACCTTCCGGTATCTGAAGGGGCCTTCAAGGAAGCCGGAGAGGCGCTTTTTTCAGGAACTGTAGAGGCAGGACAAGGAGTAATGTGTACAACATGAAAGAGGAGTTTAGTTTGGATGTTAGGAAGAATTTTTTACTGTGAGAGTCGTGAGATACCGGTTGCCCAGGGATGTCCCTGCCCATGGCAGGGGTTGGGACTAGGTGATCTTATGGTCCACTCCAACCCCTTACCATTCTATGATTCTGCCTCCTGAAAAGCAGGGCCTCTCCTCATGGGTGTTCTTGGTCCACAGATTAAAAACTAGAGAAGTCGTAAATCCTATATAATGCGTGGAAAAAGGGAAACTGTGTGATGTCACCTCCCTGGGGATCAAATCTGGCAATTATTGCCTAGAACAAGTAGTTACTGCAAGTAAAATCTGAAAATACAAATCTGTTCCAGAAGGAGCCAGCAGAAGCTGGGGCAGTGTTCAATTTTTGTAGGAAAAAATTATTGTACTGTAGCATTAAGGAAGAATTTTCATCCATGCTGTAGATATGATTTTGTAATTCAGTGTTTTGCAGCTATTTAGGGCTACCAAATGGCTGTTCACCTGACAGTGAACAGTATCTTTTAAGGGGGCACCGAGTCTTCTAATACCTTTGTGTGCAGCAGGTGATAAGGGCCCATAGTTTAATAGCGTGTGATTTTTCTTCAGTGGATTGCAGTGGAATACCTCAGGGCACAGACACCAATATAAACCTGTAAATCTTGTAGATGCTTATTCTTTATCCTTATTCCTCCTGAGGAATGTTCACACTAGGAGTTTTTAAGGGCATATCCAAAGTTTTGGCATACAACTTACTGTATTAGCAATGTTGACATATGAGATCTTTCAGTGTAATAGTGAAAATACAGACAACAACAGGAATTTTGCTTCCTAACCATGAAATGTTATCACAAGTTTGATGGCAGGAACTTGAGGAAAGGTGACAGAATTATTCCTTATTTATACTTCCTAGAAATAACTTCACCGGAAAGGTAGGGAGGAGCAGGAACTCTTGCAGTTTCACACAATAGCTGGGCAGGAGAAAACCCTGGGATTTTAAAACTGCTTTTTGATATGAAAGGATGTCTGGTGAAGAGCAAGGTAGTTTTGTTCTTAATCAAGCTGATTTCATTTTGCCCATATCCGTCATGAATCTAAAACTTTGAAATGAGTTTCATTCACCTGCTAAGGCATCTTTAGAGTACTGTCATTAGAGTAACTCTCCTGCCATCATCATCCTTCTCTTTTTTCTGCTGTTTGCTGCTGCAGTTTAGTTTGTGTTGGTTTTGGGTTTTCTCCACCAAAAGGGTTTTCCTCAGTCAGTGATGGTGTGGATATTCAGCAGCTTCTCTCTTCTCTCCCCTCGAAGCAAAGGCTGATCTTTTAAGTCCTGCTCCTAACTTGCCTGGTCTTAATTTGCAAACATAACTTCTTGTCTTGCAGACTTGTCAAGAGACAAAGGATCTCAGTGCTCTAACGAAAGCAGCTGATTTTGTGAAAGCCTTTATACTTGGGTTTCAAGTAGAGGTGAGTTTCCCAACAACCAGATTGTGAGATTGCTCCAGTTTGCTGACCTGTCCCTGGCCTCTCTGCAAATTACAGTAAGAAATAAATAAAGAAAAATCCTTAGGTGGTTTTCTAGAAAATAAAGTTTGAAATTGTGACTGGAGTAGATATTTGGTTTCTTAAGATAATGCCAGATAAAAATGTAGCCTTCAAACAGCACATAATTAAAATTTTGAAACAGAGGACATAGGTTGTGTGAGACAAGCATAAAGCAATAATCTGTCTCTGAGGTACTCTGCACAGGTAGAGACTGTTCATTTTGCTTAAGCTCAAGCCAGTAACCTCCAGTCTGTGCAAAACTCACAATCACAGAATTACCTAGGTTGGAAAAAACCTTTGAGATCATCAAGTCCAACCTATGACTTTATCAACTAAACCATGGCTCTGAGTGCCACATCCAAGTCCTTTTTTAAACACCTCCAGGGACGGTGACTCCACATCCTCCCTGGGCAGACCATTCCAGTGCCCAGTCACTCTTTCTGTGAAGAACTTCTTTCTAATATCCAGCCTAAACATTGTCTGGTGCGGCTTAAGACAGTGTCCTCTTACCCTGTCACTGGTTGCCTGGGAGAAGAGACTGACTCCCACCTGGCTCCACCCTCCTTTCAGGCAGTTGTAGTGAGTGATAAGGTCTCCCCTGAGCCTCCTTTCCTCCAGGCTGAGCCCCTCCACTCCTCAACCACTCCTCATAGGACTTTTGTTCCAGACCCTTACCAGCCTTGTTGCCCATCTCTGGATGTATTCGAGCATCTGAAAGTCCTTCTTAAATTGGCGTTCCCAAAACAGTACTGGACACAGCATTCAAGGTATGCACTAACCAGTGCCAAGTACAGAAAAATGACTTCCCTAGTCCTGCTGGCCACACTGTTCCTGATACAGGCCAGGATGCCATTGGCTTTCTTGGCCACGTGGGCGCATGGCTAATTCGTGTTCAGTTGGCTGTCGACCAGCAGCCCCAGATCCTTTCTGCCTGGCTGCTGTCCAGCCATTCTGTCCCCAACCTGTAGTGCTGCAGGAGGTTGTTGCAGCCAAGTGTAGGACCTGGCCCTTGGACTTAGTAAACCTCATATCATTGGATTCAACCCATCTATCCAGCCTGTCCCAGTCCCTCTGCAGAGTCCTCCTATCCTCCAGCAGATCAACACTTGCACCCAGCTTGGTGTCATCTGCAAATTTGCTAAAGGTGGACTCAATCCCCTTATCCAGATCAGCAGTAGATACTAAATAGGACTGGGCCTGTTGGAGAAAACAAATCCACTTTTTGCAGTGGTGTAGGGGCTGCTCCTTGCTCTAGACTTGCACTGGATTCACTAGCACTGGGGAGGCAGGGCTGAATGCAGGGGCATCCAAGCCTGTGTAGGGTTCTCTAGATGGAAATATTTATACTGCTGTTGAAAAAAGTGGGTTTAACTTCATCTATTATTTGATAGATTATATGTATAAAGAGAACAGCAGCTTTCAACTGTGTGGTACTGCAACAAAATAATTTTGCTGATAACAGATCTCCTGCTCTTTTAGGATGCCCTTGCTCTCATCAGATTAGATGATCTTTTTCTAGAGTCATTTGAAGTTACAGACGGTGAGTATTTTCTGCTGCAGCATTCAAGAAGTCATGTGTGCGTCCTGCAAGTACAGGTTTGTTTTTTCTTTCCCCCTGCTCCATTTGTATCACTTGCCCTCAAGGATCAGGGAAGCCAGAAACATCTAATTTTATGTAGTACTGGGACTTCTTGGAATCCCCTGTAGAGCAGGATCTAAACCTGATCTACTTCATTTCTACCAGTGTTAGCTTGGTGCACTTTGACTCTATTTCCTCAACATGAAGTGCAGTGCTTTCCTCTGCAGTTCTGAAGGAGACTTTCACGTGCCAGAAACCCTATGTCAGCACTGCATGCCGTGTGCACTACTAGTCAAAAAAAGCTGAAATCCAGATGATCTGTGTTGACCAGTGAAGTTGCTTTCATAATACTTGGCATGAGTTGTTTCCAGCAACTTGACCAAGGGAAGCACGAGCAGGGATACACACCACTGCTGTTACCCTGGGCATGCTATTCTCATTTCAGTCAAACCTTTGAAAGGAGATCATCTGTCAAGAGCAATAGGGAGGATAGCAGGCAAAGGCGGAAAAACCAAATTCACCATAGAAAATGTAACCAGGACACGCATCGTTCTTGCTGACACGTAAGTACAGACTGACTTCCTCCTAGGCAAAGCACAACCGCTCAGCTAATCCACGTCCTCTGTGAGGAACAAAGATAACTTAATTTTTTGAAACTATTGTAGAGTAGCAGTAAGAAAAAAATATTTAAGAGAGTATTTTAATGAACACAAGTTATTTGACCTTTTGTAATGAGATTGACAGTGTCACCAGCACACCTAGAATTCCATCATTCCCCACAGCATAAGAATTCCTTCTTATGAATAATCAAAGTTGAACTCACTGACCCAGCAACGTTTTCCTCCTGAAGCTGCTACACTGTTAAATTTGCAAATGTAAATCTATTTTAAAAGGATTTAGAAGAACACAGGTCTTATGTTGTAGGTTTTGTGGGTTTTGGTTGGGTTTTTTTCGTTTACAAGTGTAGAAGAGAAACTAGTACACTGATACAAAATTCCACATTCATCTCTAACCTCCAACTCTCTGTTAGCTGTGTAATGTCGTAAGTTACTTTCCGTTAACTACTGCTACTTTGCTTTTTACAGAAAAATTCATATTTTGGGATCTTTTCAGAACATTAAAATGGCACGAACAGCAATTTGCAATCTAATTTTAGGTAAGTTCTCTTTTCTAATCTTCACTACATATACATCTTGCAGTTTGAGAAAGTGCTTTGTGGCTCTCACCATCTTCCCCGGCCTGTCCACACCTACATTTAGAGCAAGTAGCTTGCTGGCAGTTGGCTTGTTGCTCTTAAGAGAAAAACTTAGGGAAGAAACATGGAATCCAGGACTTGCTTTCTAGCTCCAAAACCCTCACCACATTGCAGAAAAACGTTCTACTTTTTGATTTAGCTGCAGCATTCCCTAAGGGGTCTTGAAAGCCAAAGGGGACAACCCACTCTGAAAGCAGAAGTTCAACTCTGCACTTGCAGTAAGACAGGGTGACTGACCTTGACCATCCTTCTCACCCTTTGGCTTAGTTCTCCACCTTTAACACAGGTGTGAGTGCAACACATCCATTTTTGTGACAGATTATCTCATTTGCTGACTGGATTTGTGCCTTCTTCTGCAGGAAGTCCTCCATCCAAAGTTTATGGCAATATTAGGGCAGTGGCCAGCAGAGCATCTGAGAGGTTCTGAGCTGCACCACCAAGGACTGGGGCTGGGAGTCCAGGTTCCTGGACACACAAGAAGCCTAGAGCTATAGAAGCCATCATCTTTCTGCTGGATTTGGAAGCCCGGGAGAAAACCAGGACTGTTTGTGCAGTCTGACTGCCTTTGGACATGTGGTCTTATTTGAACATAACTAATATTTCTGTCTAGTCATTAAAAGGTATTTTAAATTGTGTCTATATCAAAAGTACATGATTTTACTTGAACAGCCTCAAACAAAAACCTGCTTCATTACGGATTTTCTGAACATCAGACTTAAGAGGCTGCTTCTTCAGAAAGCCTTGGCATTTAATGTTTTGAGCCTAAAGGAACTTGCAGAGCTAAGCATTTATAACCACACATCATGGTTTAGTATCTTCCTGAAAAAAGGAGGATTCACCTGGAATAGAGTTCAATGGCAGGCTGTACACTGAGTCTCTGCTGCTGGTGGATCAATGCATCACATGAAAAGAGGATGATGAAGAGGGAAATAACATATTTGAACTGAATCCTGAATCTGCACATATATAGATTTTTCTTAATTCCTAAAAATGATCTGTAAGGACAGCCCAGTAAAGCCAAGAGCCACCTGGTTAAGTACTTTCCAGAGTACCAACAGCTGTAAGGCCCTGTGTCTCCTTAAAATGCTACATAAGTAGCATAATGCAACAAAAGTAGGGGGAGAGATTAGAGAGACCAGTCCCAGTATAATTTAAAAATGGGCCCTCCTAAACTTGCCAGCCAACCTTCTGCAAAGTGTCTTGCAAAATAATTCAGTTTAGGCTGGGGAACGAAAAAAAATGAGAAATGAGATTATCAAACACACATGGAAATTGAGTGAGCATTTAGGTCACTATCCAGCTTTCCAGAGCAGCACCTCACAGTACTGGATTATCACTACAGCCAAACTGATTAAAGCCTTCAGTTGTCAACAGATTTAAGACTTGACTGAGTTACCTAAACACACACTATTTAGCAGTCTGAGCTATACAGGGGACAGTGTGCCCATTCTGAGCAGCTCCAGGTGCAACTACCTGCTAACTGTGTTTTCTGTTCATTGGCTGCTTATGTCATTTATTTCAATTAGCTTGAAAGAGAAGGGAGAGTGAGGCAAGAGCACACAAAATTATTCTTTATCCTAAATCAGGTGCGTACCAACACCCACCCAAAGCAGCAGAAAGGAAAGGGCAGCACCCAGAAGTCCAAACACCTGCACCCCTAAAGAGCACAGCACAGAGCTGCTGTGCAGGGCATACCTGTGCAAGGAGGGCTAGTGTCACCAGCACAAGCTTCAGACCTTTTCCTGAGATAGGAACTGCCTTTCATTCTCCACCTATGTTAATGTTAGGGTGGGTTGTTTTGTTTTTTAAACCATCTTTCACAGGGATTTCAAACAAAGTATGTTACCCACTTTGAACATTTAGCAAAGAGAACCAGATGTGCCTTTAAACAACCTCAACACGTCTTGAAACACTGAAATGAACCTTGGAAGTTTTCAGCAGACTGCACCCTGTGGTGTTTTTCAGTAAATCTTAACAAGGAGCGGACAAAGAAATATGAACAAGTTTTCTTCAGAGCGAGGTGCAGAGCTGCTTTAAGGTGAACAGGAAAGGTATTGAGCACACCAGCCAAGGTTCAAATATTTTATTTTGTATTCATATAGTATGAAGGTTCCTATAGTTCCCACAACGTATGATGTAGCATGCAGAGGAAAAACTAAACATTCAACATAAATCATTTTTCCCCACACAAACTAAAAAAAACCAAAAAACCTCATCCCTCCCCTTCCAGTCCCCCTAAGGAAATAACATTAGCACTAATTTCTATAATGCCAGCCAAGATATGCACAAGCAAGAAAAACTGAAAGCATTTGCTAAAATGTTTGTAACAAATACTTATGTACAAAAAATTCACAAAAGACTAATTCCCCCTTGAAGCAGAGCACATGGCAATTGACACTGGAACAGATACAACCACTGGCTGGGATTATAAACCACGTACTGATCCAGAGGAAGAAAAAAGTTACATGTAGTGGAGATTTTTGTTTTGAACATTAACATTTACCAAAGTTTGGCAACATTATTTTTTTAATTATGCAAATTATGTAAACAAGAGGAACATTTCAAATCGATCTACATGCAAAACTTCATGTCATGCAAGGACACTAAGCACCTGGATTTCTCTCTCACAGACAGAGCCCATGATGTGCAGCACTCAGTTGAAGGAACAGCTATGGCAGACAGGTGCTCAACTGAAGAGGTTCAGACAACCTGCACTTTCC
>VYZQ01017971.1:1905-14394 GCA_013400655.1 Mystacornis crossleyi
GTTTTGTACTTCGCAGTTTCACGAAAGACAAAATAAAAACATACCATTACAAGGAATTACACAGACATGTTTTTAAGGTATTTTTATAAGTCATCCTGTAGGGAAATGTTTTCAAAAAGAACTAGATTTGCTATTCTTCTGAAGAGCGGAAACACATCTTAAAAATCAAACAACAGAAATAATTATGTGAAACTAAGTGGCAAAACCCACAGCATAAAAATCTAGTACATACATCCTGGATATCTTTCTGCTGACGCCAAGTTTTCAACGTCATCCTTACAAAATACGTCAAATAAAAATTTGCCAAGTCATTCACACAAAAAAATCTTCTTTCACTATGTGAAATAATGCTAATGATAGCACTGATCTCATTTTATTCACATAGTAAACAAAACTCTTCATTGAGGCAGAGCAAAATTTCTAGAAGTGATAAAAACAGTGTTCAAATGCCTACAGGGTGGAAGTTCCTATCCAGCTGCTAATGAGCAGAACACCTGCTTTAAGAGATTCCATGCCACAATATTTCATTTTCAGATTTATATGTTACTGAGATATGTCACAAACTATAGCTGAGTTTTAAAAATGAATATATAATTTATATTGTTATTTACTTTTAGCATTTTCTACTTCTCCATTTCCCTGAGCCTTCTAGTTTTGTCCTTGAACAAGGTAGCCTCTAGTTATTAGAGAAGAAACACATCCACTAAGCTAATGAAGCATACCTAAGAGGAAAGAGCAGTGTTCAATGCAACCAACAAATAGAAAGTTATTTAGTTAAAAGTGAATGTACAAGTTCTGGCACTTGAAAATAAAAAAGTATATTATTTACAATACTGTAATAAAAGTTTCCTTAGCTATAAGCCGAAATTTATCAAAAGATGGTCAACTGTTTTTTCTATACCACCATAAAGTATATCTGCTACATCTTCCTTTACTTATGTAAAACTCTCAGAGGGTTTAAAGCAAGGAACATTTTAATAAATAATAATGTTAAAAGAAATTTAACCTACTTCCAATTTATTACCTCAAACTGACTTTCCCCCTTTTCTACTCTCTCCCAGGGACTGCCAGAGAAGCAAGAGGAACAAGTTTCTATTTACTGGCACATTATTACAGGTAATTTTATCATCCAGTTCTTAAATTAGGAGAGACATGAAACTACATGTGCGAGAGTACAAGGTGTAGGGATGGTCAAAAGGGATATGTACAGCCACAGCCTTCTACAAATGACCTCTAAGCAGGCATTCATCCTTATCTCCCCTAAAGTCAAGTCATGAAGTTTGTTGGTAAACTGGAGGACACTGGAAGGAGTATTATCTGACAAAAGAAAAATACTATTTTCACCAGGATACAGGGAGGCCATTTTTGACAGTACAAAGGGAAAAAAAAAAAGTAATTTGAAATTTACACTTTAATTAATTCATGTTCAGGTAACTCAGGGTTTGAATTTTCTGTTCTCTTCAAAGTACTCATACAACATCTGTGATCCAGCAAATTTATCATCAAAGAAAAAGCTATGTAGTCTACTGTTTTGTGAATAGTTAAGTGTTATTACAGCTGTTTTGTTAATATTTTAATAACCTAATAACTAAGAAGTCCTTCTGCCAATGCAAAAGCAAATGCTGAGATGCAGCTCTATCTCCAAAGCTAGATCAGTTTTAGAGGTCTTATACACTGTCCTTTCTTGTTTCCATTTCAACACTTACTAAAAGCAAATGACATTTCAGCATTACACAGTAATTATAATTTTTCAGTGTTAGTCCTGTTTGTCAGCCAATTAATAGTGTGTATTTAATAATATATAATTTATTCTTCTGGAATATGAAGATGCCACTTAAATATACTAAGTATAATATAGAATATTTGCAAACACACAACATTACTGCTGAACTGTATTTTTACCATGCATATTTCTGAACATGTATTTACAGAAGGGAGCTCCTTATGACCTTCAGAGCTTTTAAATCTACAAAGTAATAGGTCTTGCTAATGAAGCCAGTAATAAACCTCATTTCCCTACTCAAATAATAGACTTGTATTAGCTTCAAAGCAGCTGCTACTGTCTACACAAACTATCCTGTGTGTGTGAATACTATTCCAGTCCTTAGTGAGCTCGGCACACTTGGCTCAGGAATGACACAAAAACTTTTATGCACCACATTACAGGAGCTAACCTATGGTAGCAGCATGGAGCTGTATTCCATTTAATCTAATCACTATTTTAAACGGCAAAGAGGCATCTGGCAAGAAATAACAGGAAATGAAGAACCTTTTCATTATGAGCTATTCTGCACACAGTTTCTGAATGCTTACATATTTCTTCTGCTCAACTAACCTTTTGCTTACACAATAAATCATGCCTAAATCCAAATATACAACCTTCTAAGTTAAAGAAAATAGTGATGTCATGAAAGCTCTCTGTATTTACATTAGGAGACACTTCCTGAAAAACCCCCTTCAGTCATTCCCTGTACTTAAGGAGGGATGGTGCTGAGGCCTGACTTCAGTCTGATGGGGACTGAGGTGACCAGGGTTACAGTTCCTCTGCCTGTGTACAACTTCCTGTGTAACTATCAGTCAGTCACTTCACATTGTAGGGCTTCAAGTAAACATGCACAGTATTTCTGCCTTCCTACCTTTCACCTTATAATGAGCAATTTTTGCCTCTAATATCTGCACCCAACATGAAGCCATAATCTTGGCTGGTTACTCCGGATGCTTCAGAAATACCATTAAAAACACAGCCAAATAAGCAATTTTAGTACAATTTAGAAGGAAATACATAGCTGAGTTTATCTAGGCAGTTTTTTGAAACCTGCAAAATCTAAAGCATATTCTTCCAATTTAAGGAAACTTCCAGTAAAGTTGCAGATTTAACTAAAACCCTGTCATTTCTTTCAGGAATATGATTGGTAAGACAAACTATAATGAACTGAACTCAGCCTCAGCAGGTGGAAATAGGCAGGGTTTTTTTTCCCTAAATACTCAAAATTATTCACTTTGAGTCAGCCTTGGGAATGCAAGAAAACACTGGCCAAACTCACAGTATAGACAAGAATCTTGAAACTTGTTGTGATAGGAGTTAGCATCACTTTGCAAATTCCTTCTTCGCTGTAAGTGTAGGTGTGCTCCACTGCACAAGAGATGTCACCCCTCTTTTAATGACTATGTTCTAAGACTGAAAATACTAATTTTGCCCTGTAATCCTGGTTTTAATGATGACTCTCCTTGCCAGATTTTCATTAGTTCCTTCAGTCATTCTACTTCAATTTCAATAAAGGACAAACAACATTAACAATTGTGACTTTACTGTGGTGATATTACATGTGTCATCTGAGTCTTTGATAACTAATAACAGTGGGGGTGACGGGAAGGTGGAATACGTAGGCCTGTATGTACATGGAAGACACTGAAGTTAATTAAATATAAAAAAAGCATACTCGGTTCAGCAACCTATAGATGCTGCTCCTTTGAAAAGTCAGTTCTTTGCAAGCACTTTCTGAAAGATTAAAGATTTTAGATATTAGAAATTTAAAGATCAGTTAATTATGTAATCAAGAGATGTAATTTTAACACAGACCCGCAGATTCCACCTCTTTGACATAAACCTCAGGTCTGAAGGTGTCCATGAAAAATCATGTCACTTCACTTTCTTTATATCCTCATATTCAGTTGTGTCCTGGGTTACAGTGTATTCTAATACCATTTTCAGGAGCTGTTGAAACCAGGTGTAGCAATGNCAAACCAAGACAAGCTGACATTTAGAAATGCAGTACATAGGCAGGAGCTGCTTTAAAACTCGAGTAAATGACACATCTGTACGCATGTACATAGAGGGCAGAATAAAATGAAGCAGGGTAGAATAAAATGAAGCAGCATCATTAAAAGGTAAGGCCTGATGGTTCAAGCACATTCAAACCTAACACGTGGTGTAACAGTTTTACTGTGACTTTTCATTTGATTTGACAAGATCTGATAACTCCAACAAAGCCAAATAGATCATACTTAATATCCTATCTTCCACTAGTCATATTAGTATTAGCCAAGCCCATTCTAGAATGCATAATCTTCTTGGAGGCCATTCTCTTCAAAGGACATTGAACAAAACAGTTTTAGAAAGAAATCTTGGTAATTTCTCATTAATACAAAAGGAAAATTCAGTGAAGTAATAACTCAAACACAACATACATTGAAGAAAATCATTTTATATCATTTGAGCAAACCCAAACATAAAATCAAACCAAAATGTTTCATATGTTATTCTTCTTGTTTTTCTTCTGACAGCAAATTATAAAAGCCACAGTATTTTCATTTTGATGCAAATATGCTTAAAGAATAGTTAGTAATAAGGAATTAAAAGTATTTCTTTTGTTAAGCTATCCTGTAAATTAAAAAAAGGGAAAGCATTCGCTTCAACTCTCTGTTGATTTTTTTTAATTAGCAAAACACTAGCTATGAAAGAAATTTCCTTTCTTAAGAAAGAGTAAAAGTAACCTTCACACAGGTAAGCAAGAAAACATCTTTTTTTTCCTTACAGTTTATGATAAGGAAGCATTTCCATTTATATTTTTTCATCAACTGCCCATTACAAAGTAAAAATGAATCTCTACAGAAACATACTCCAGCGTATAATACTCAGTTACTTAGCAACTTGTAACACACAGAGAAAATATCAAGCCAAGGATGTTAGCCTGTTTAGTATTTTCTCCTAATTGTGGATATTCTTAAATTTTGCATTTCTCAAACAAGTAAGCTAACATACAAGCTATAAACCTCATGCAAAACAGTGATTAGACAGCCTTCTACTTGTCATGATAGGTACAGAGCCCTTCAAATGGCAAAATAACTAAGTATACACGTATTTCCACAAAAATTCGAGTTTGCTTCTTAAAAAAAACCAATGAGCTATTTTTTTACATTTCATGGAATTTTAGATTTTAAGCCCCAACACAGACAGTGCTGAAGAGGACATATAATGAGGACACACAGTATAACTGAAAAGCATGCATTACTTTGTAAGATATTCCATTTAGCAAGCTGATCCATTCCACATGATTAAACAAACAGATTTAAAACAAATCACTTATTATTATGGTCCCAGCCTGAGAAGATTCTCTCCTTTCTGTTAACTCAAGTTCCTGATACACGTATAAGATGGATTCTAAGCCTTTAAAGAAGAATTTATTAAATTCAAGTGATTTCTGAATATTCACCTGTTGCTGCATATGGAACTATTTTTTACATTTTGGAAAAAAAAAATCTACTGGTATTTTTCATGTAGAGACTTACAGGTACATGGACTTTTCTAAACATTTCAGCTCCTTTGTGTGCATCCAGTAAAGCTACATCTTGTGGAGTGGAGACGATCACAGCTCCTGGGAAAAGAAAACATGAAATCCCATTTAAATGTAAATTATGGATTATTCTGCTAAATAGTACATGCCACTAAATTCAAAGGAGTCACAAATTTATATGCTGTTAAGAAAGAAAATGATGCCAGGTTTTATATTATACAGTGATCAAAATAACTGAGACATGATATGAAGTGATAAAAATATTTCAGATAATTTCACCATAACTTTTTCTATGCAGAAACCATTTATACTTTCTAAATGAGAAAATTACCTAGTATCACACAACCATGCATAGAAGACAATGGTCCACATGCTGACAGATTGCAGAGGTGGTACTCTGGGAATATCTACACAGTAACAGTCCCATGCCATAATTATATTTGAAAGCTTTTAATTTAACAATAAGCCCTGTTCTAAAATCAGAGGGCAGCTGCTTGTAATCAGACTGTTGTTTTCTGGACCTGCTACACTTTCTTGAACCATGTCACACTAGACACCAGTGCATTTGTATGAATGATACCACAAAGGAAGAGGCCAACTCAATGCACACTTGCACTAGGTTTGAATAAAGAGTTGCTCACTGTTCAGACATGGCTCCAGGGTACCTGATAATTAGTACTCCCGAGAGTTACTAAGCATATAAAACAGCTAGAGCTCCTTGTCAAAGTTAGATTCTAAGGTAAAGTAAGCCTACAGGTTACTATCCTATACTGTTACTACTTCTTGATTAAAACAGAATGCAAAACCAATACAGACATCAGAATATTCCACATACCTTCACAAAGAGCATCTTCTTCCAAATATTATTTCCTCAAAACTTGCAACAAAAAACTGTTAATGCTTGTCCCTATTTTAGAAAAATGTAACGTACAAGGGAGCATTACTGGTCAATTGATTAGCTTTGGTTTCACATTGACCATCTAGTATCAAAAGTCTCTGTTATGGAAAGATTTCTGCAGAGTCACATTATGCCAACCATGCACAAGAAATTTATGTCAAATTTCACACTAATAGCAATTACAATAGACAATTCTAGATGCTTGGGACAGTTTCCTACTGGGCCTGCAGTTCCCAGTCCTCAGTGTATATGGCAAAGGAAGAGGTGGGTAGATTTCCAGAGGCGCGCAGCCCTCGCAACGCCGGCAGGGACCAGAGCACCAGAAGCCCTGGCACTCTGAGAGCACTCCTGGCTCTGGCAGCCCTGGGACAGGGAGCCCTGCCCCTTACACCATCCACCTACTGCCGAGTGGGATCTTGCGGGCTGACAGCCAGCCGTTTCCAAACACCACTTGACAGCACGTTTGAATGTTTTCATCCAGCATTCTTAACCTCTAATTTGTGAAAGAAAAATACAATCTGGCACTTCACTCCTGAAAAGCTGCTGATCTCTGCCTTACACAGTATTATACACAAGTCCGAAAACTGAACGCCACATGTACCAACCAAATTCAATTTCCCTATTTGCTAAAACTCTGGCATCCAAATAATTTGTTGGTATTCCCAAACCAACCTTTTTCCAATGGCATCACAAAGAATAATGTGTAAGCCTTTCAGTTACACTGAAGTCACCTTAGCTCCTCATTTCACCAAACGCAGGGTTACACTTTACAGGCAGCACTGAAATGTAGGGTCAATTCCACAAAATGAATGCACCTTTCCCTAAATGCACAGGTCACAAGTAAATAATTTAGACTCAGTGTCCTTCAGATTTTTGCATACTTGTAAAACAAAAATCTTTCAATATTTGAAAAAAATGCTTATTATTGCTTTCTTTCCAAACAAAATTGGAAATATGTGCCTTGTGTGTATACACACTTTTATTCACTCTCTTCTCTGAAGATGCTGGCTCAGCATTCCCTGGGTCTTCACAGAGAAGCTAATATGCAGTAAACAAGACTGAAGTCTACATTTTCTGGTTCATTATTAATTGTTTTAAGAATCTAATAATTGTCATGGCATGAAGGACAGACTATGCACAACAAAAACACCCACAACAGCCACAAACACCTTAACAGAGAGGTATTTTTAACTAAAAAATTCTCATCCAAAGGGAAAAAACAAAAAATGCCAGAAAGACCCAGTGGCACATTACAGCATTTGGGTTGCCACAAGCACCGACTGTATGTACAAAAAAACCTCTGGCTCCTGAAATACATGAGTTAAAATTATGCTTGTGGACAATTTCCATGGCTTCTTCCACAGAATGAAAGCCAAGATGCTCAAGTAGCTGCTGTTGAGGATGTAATAGTTGTTTCTCTCCTATTTTCCTTTTTACTGAGCTAGTTACAGGCAAAATTTATTCACAACCAGCTTGTACTGACTTACATCAACACCCTATAAAACAATTATCTTCTCTCTTTCTTTGGTACATCTGCTAGTCCAACAAATCCAACCTGAAGTTCAAGAATTCAAATTATTTGCAGCATTATTTCCTTTACTAGCAACCAGATATGGCAAATGAGACTTTTCACAGTGCTCCTCTCCCTGAATAAGTTTGCATATGTTTAATTCAGAAAATGATTCAAATGATAAGGAAGAAAGATTGCAGCCTACACTTTCTTTGCTATCTTGACTCCACACAATTAATGGGAATATCAAACAGTAAAGAGTTATTTTGATCAATAAAGTAATGAAATATGACGGAATTCATGCACACAGTATGTCTCTTGAATACATGCAATGTTACGCAAGCATCTGAATGAGACAAACTGAGGCTGACAAATTCAACGGAGAAGCTGCAGAAACTATAATGCTATCACATTGCACACTGAAACATACTAAAATTCTGTGTTTGCAGTTGTGTGCAGAAAAATAGTTCCTGTGCCTTGAGCATGGCTAAAGGACTTGAGACTAGGGATGTCTAAGCAGAGCACATTTACGTTTACCTGACTTATCTATCTATCTTATTCATGCATTCCATTTATTCTTTTTATTTCAATGTATTCCTGTTGACAAAAAGCTGATGCACGTTCAGTGAATCACACAGAATCTGTCAATGGGTCAAGTCTGAAGGGACCACTGGAAGACACCTAGTCCAATTTCCCTGCTCAAGCAGGGTCCCTTAGAGCATGTTACTAAGGATTCTGTCCAGGTAACTGCTGAGTATCTTCAGTGATGGAGACTCCACAACCTCTCTGGGCAGCCTGTTCCAGTGTTTAATCACCTGCACATTAAAGAAGTTCCTACTTATGTTCAGGTGGAACTTCCTGTAGATCAGTTTCTGCCCACTGCCTCTCTTCCTACTGCTCAGCACCACGAAGAAGAGCCCAGCTCCTTCTTGACTCCCTCCTTTCAGATACCTATATACACTGATAAGATCCCCCCTCAGTCTTCTCTTTTCCAGGCCAAACAGCCTCAGGTCCCTCTGCGGAACACACAAAAGGTGAAAAGGCCCTAAAGGTATGGGAAAAAGCAGGTTTTTTAAAATGAAGTAAAAGAAATTAGGTTAGCTGTGGCTGCGAAAACTTGAAGATAAAAGGTACAATTATATAGTAAGCAAGGACATTAGAACAATGGTTAGAGTTTCTAGGCTTGGCTCATACAGTTCAAAACAATGTCCGCACAGCTTCCCTGTCCCGCGTGTGGCAAAGGAGGAAGCCAAAGCCGACATCCTCATAAGTGACACACTGCTATCCCCTATTCTTCTTTGCCCTTTGCTGGTCTACCTACAGGAGCTCCATGACTCCTTTGTACTGAGGGATCCAGAACTGGACTCAGCACTCCAGGTGAGACTGCATTAGTAAAAACTATGTTAACTGTATTTTTAATCCTTAGGACATTTACGTACAGAGACAGAACTAACAATACCCTGTAGCACTGATGTTTGCCTTTCTATTTCAACCCCAGGTCCTTAATCCTCAGTAAAAGATGTGCCTACACAGCACATTGGTACCCTTCTGGTGGACTGGTGTTCAGGAAATTACAGGTGCTGAAACAGCCTATAATTTCTGTGTATAGAAAGTATCACCTATATTCACTGCATCATTAAGGCTTGCATTAGATGCTTTGAGTTACAAAGCATAAGGTGAAATCTCACCACACCTTAGCTACAGTCACTTTGTACCCAAGCAAAAAACACGGAGGCCTAAAAAGCAGCTGATCAGCAGCAGCGTAGTAGGTCTACCTTAGGATGAAAAGGATCCCTCTAATATATTCCTTTTTCCCTCCAATGTCTTCAGAGAGAGATTTCAGAATCAGCCAACATGTCTCTCATCCAAGACAGATGATTAAGGATCCCACCACACAAGAGTATTAGACCATGTCTTATATCAGCCTCTTAGCAAGCAGTGCCACCTCAAAAGCTGTGAAGTATAACTGACCAGGGAAACTGTTCTGTGTCTTTATCCTCCAGAACTCTGTCAATCTTATCTGCTGACTGACAGGCACTGAATGCTCTTGGCAAGGAACAATATTCAAGCCTCAGTAGAGCGGTAGATGGCCTGATCTGAGGGCACTTTTTCTAGTTTTTGCTACCTTTTCCACTGCATTAATTTCAAACTTCTAGGTGAGATCTTCCAGTCATAAATAGCCGGTTAACCTGATTCTTCTCTGCCACAGATCTCTTCAGAGCCCCTCTGATCTTCTGTTAAATTTCTTGTCACTTCATAGATAAAATGTGCCTGCAATTACAGATACAATCTGCACTTGAAGATGCAGAAAAAGGTCTTGCAAGAACGAACACTTCTGTCTTTGCTGTGATTTCAACCAGCAATGATTAGAGATAATCTAACACTAGAAAATAGTTCATCTCCTTGGATAAACCATATTAAAAAGTTCCTTTAGTTTTTGTGTGTGGCAGCTCATTACAACCAGCAGCTTAGAAGAACAGCTAGTGTGACTTTCCACTAGAGGACCCTCACTTCAAATTCATAATATAGCCCAGAACTGTCCCAAAGGCTGGATCCTGGCTGCATCACATCTCCAGCCTGCTTGCTACCTTCTTCTTGGAGGAGTCATTGAACAACTGCTCAGACAGGGGATGTTTCTCCAACAGCCACACATCCTCTTCTGCCCAAGGACCAGCAGGTAGTAAGAGATCAGGACACTACTGACTAGCCCACATGAAAAGAGAATGGAAATCTTAAAGCAAAATTCTTCTTCCTGCTCAGTGGAACTGTCAGTGAAATGACCAGGCAGAGGAATATCACAAGCTGGATAAAGCTGTCAACCAAAAGCTAAACTGCCCTCATCCAAACTGATCAGTATTACAACATCCATTTCACACCAGATCATATAGAGAAAGATGTGGAAAGACAACTTTCACTGTGGTAAAATGTTTGGTTTTGGTCATGGCAAACTGAACACATATGTCACCCTAATGCAATTTACAACGGAGTATTTATCTAGTGAAGTGAAAACACTGAAAACATTCAAAATAACATCCATGAACAAGCACTATCTGCAAAGTACAGGCCTAAAACAAAAAGCTAATCCCTCACAGACACTGCCACTTTGCACTCTTTCTTAGCTGTCTGAATATGATTTTTCTGCTCAACTCCATTACTCCTGCTTTCAAGGACATTTGCCAATCATGTCCAGATTATTATGAGAATTGTACCAGGCAAGAGCAAAGTCCAAATAGTCTCTCTGACAAATGAATATGATTTTTTTTTAAATGAGAGGTCCTAATCCAAAGAGGAGAACTGGGTAAAAGAGTGATTCTACTATAGAAAAAAAGGAAAACAGTGAGATTACTTTAATCAGCTCCCCCAACCACTCTGCTCTTTACCTTCTTTCCCTGGATGTGAGGATGGTAAGGAGCAGATATGAACATTTACTTTTTTCAGAAGAAATAGCTAGAGGAGAAAATGCAGTACCGTTATTCATAGGAATTTCTCTCACCTTCAGCAATTGTCAGCTGAATGCTAGGCTAGGTTGTTCTTCCTGTTCAGAATAATTGCTCTAAAAACCAATAAGGCAATTGCAGATAATCTAGTACTTAGCGTACACTTAGCCACTGTTGCCAGACCTCAGAGGGCCCAGTTTGCAAAGCCTCTATTCTTCACAATTTTTTTCCTGAATACCTGGAAACTATTTTTCAGAAACAATAAAATTTAAAGAACTTGCACTGAATGTACTATCACTCCAGCTTCAACAGGCAATGTGTGTTAACTCAATCTCATGAGCTAAGAATGAAATTTAAATTTATATTGAAAGAATGTGAGATATTAACGTGTAAACTCACACAATATTTTGGTCTCTAAATTAAGTTTACAGAGTCTACTGAGTTTGACAGTTCATAATGAAGCACCAGGAATGTCCAAAGCTAAGATAACCCTGACAATAATTTGCATTTATCAATTACATTTATTTTGACAACAGAAGCAGGCTATTTCAGCGTACAAATCATATACGGATGAATACAAAGAACTGGTTTAAAATCACCACGGGTGTGACTAAGGGTTTTTTCTGTTTTTCAATTTACCCTAAACCTACATGCCTTTCCTTTCCTGCACCTATTTAAAACATCAAAATACAGCACGAAATGAAGAGTAAATCTACATCAAAATCTTATATTAAAAATATTTGCTATTCAAATTTAGATCAAGTAAAATTTACTATTACCCAAATGGCACCCATAAAACAGCTTCAAAAACTTACTGCAGAAACTAATTATGTACCTTCACCACAGAAGAAAAGAGCAAGTTCAGAAATGGAGAAGAACATTGTATATTACCATGAAACTAAAAGGAAAGATCAGATATCTTGCAACTGTGGTTTGCACCAAAGTAAGAGATGTGCAACAAGGGGCAAACAAACACTTAAAGCAATGACAGAATACAGATATGCTTCTAAAGCAGTGACAGAATACAGATATGCTTCTTAAACTGTGTGCTACACACAATTTGTAATATAGCACTGGGCTTTTTTACATCATTTCTCTTCAGAAAAGAAAAGAGAACAGCACCATACCTACTCAGCTTTCAATTTCAGATAACTTAAAAAGTCATCCTTATAGAAGTCGCAGTTCTTTTTCATGCAGAACCGTGCATAGTTTTATAAAACATCAACAGTACTTTTATAAAGCTGACTTGAAATTCTCCATTAACTGTATTTAATGTGCATTTCAGAAGAGAGAGTCTACTCATCATCTGAACTCCCTGTTCTTGTATACTGTTCTGGTTTGGACAGGTGT